>JAQQSQ010000195.1:0-17110 GCA_028627145.1 Eidolon dupreanum
GTTTTTGGTTTTTAACATAAAGGATCACAGAGTTCTGGCCTATTATACCTCCCGTGGAGTGAACATCTAGCTGCCAGACCTACGAGTGCCCATCAGGGCTCTGAACACTGCCCAGTCCATCAGGCTTCTGCCCATACCTCTACACAATCAAAATCAGTCCTCTGCTCATACTTCTCCACAACCAACTCTTGTTTAATATTCAAAAGCAGCTTAGTTTCTGAACAACCCCCTGGGCAAAAATAAAACTCAGCCTTACAATATCTCTCGGAAAGAGGCGGCTGGCTATACCATTAATTGCAACCATTCACTGAGACCAAACTTGAGGCGCGACATTGTGCCTACTGTGACCCTTGTCACAGCCCCCACCTATCATCCCCCATCCCTCATGTGTCCCCCTGGTTGATGGCTCCTCCCCTGTGCCTCTTCCATGTCCAGATGGCCATTTGCAATCAGATAAGAACTGGCTGGGTTCATCCTGGATCTGGGAAACTCAGCCTTGGCTCCTCAGTGAGGACACGGCCTGTCGTCAGGACGATAGCGTGTGAAGGGGCCTCTCTGGAGGTGCCCAGGCTATGTCCACACCTAGTTCAGGTGGCAAAGCCCACTCATGTGTGGACAGGCAAGCTGTCAATGCTGTGTGGACTCCTCCTTTCCAGGCCCCGATGACAGGCCCTCTTCCTCAGTCCCTTCTACCCACACCTGCTTTGCCTCCTACTTAACCCCAGGACTCGCCAATGAAGACCAGACAGGAGGGAAATAGCCAGGCTGCAGATTCAGTGAACATAGAAGGAGCTCTGTAATTGGACAAAAATGGGTTTGAATATCATCATGTTACTTAACAGCTGTGTAACTTGGGCTGATCGCTTAACCTCTCATTTTTCTCATCTCTGAAAGGGGAATAATCTGTATACCCTTAGGGTTTCTGTGAGGATTAGAAACAATATAAGTAAGCGTGCTGTACTCAGTGGCACTCAATAAATGGTAGCTATTGTCAGACATATGTAGGTCTCTTTATATTCATTTAAAATATATACACACATACGTGTGTGTGTGTGTGTGTGTGTGTGTGTGTGTGTGTGTGTGTATATATATATATATATATTTTTTTTTTTTTTTTTTTCCCCTCTACCTAAATTCTTACAATCACCACACCATAGGGTCAGCCCACCAGTGGTGTTTCCGTGAGGGGCTTGGATGGGTTGAAGCTAAGCTCTCTTACTGGGCCTAGACCTTAGTCTGGTGCAGACGTGGGGGTTTCAGCCACTCTGTCCACGGTGGCTGAATTAGCCTGGGATTGTCCCAGTTTTAGGATGGAGCATTCCATATCCTAGGAACATTGAAAGTTCGGTCTTGGGAAAACTGGGGTGGTTGGTCACCTATAGCAAAGACAAAAGCAGCTGTCCCAAGGAAGATGGAGGAGGTGTCAGACCTGGAAGAAGCTGCTGGGTTTCCAAAACTCTTCCCCGTTTGTTGGGTGGATGGGCCAGGCTGGGCACTCACACCAACCCTCCTTCTAAATCCCCAGCCAAGGCCTGGTGAGGCCAAGGATGACACCTAGAGGTCGTGTGAAAAATTGCACAGTCTGATCATCACACACCTGGCCCTTGAGGCCTTAGTCGGTTCACTAATTAATATTGAGCTCTTAACATTTACCAACCCTGTGTTAGGCACTGGGAATAAGTCTTTGCGGGGGAGGGAGGGTGGTCTTGGAAGGCATCCTCACGCAAGTTAAAATTATGCTGAGACCTACCGACTGAGGTGTTAGCCAGGTCAGGGCCGGAGGGAAACAAAGAGTATTCTAGGAAGGAGGGAATAGCAAAGACAAAAGCTCTGAGTGGGAAGGAGCATGAAACTTTCGAGAAACTAATTATAGTATGAAGGAGTGGGGTGGTGGTGCCAAAAAGATAAAAAATAAAAAAGAGCTGGAAATGTTGTCAGGGCCTAATCAGCCACGGGAAAATTTTTTGTCTTTATCCTAAGTGCAGTCAAAACTTAGTGAAGGGTTTTAAGCAGGGCAGTAAAACATAAGATCTGCATTTCTCAGCACGAACTCTGGCTGCAAAGTGGAGACTGGTTTGGAGAGTAGTAAGCCTAAAGCCAGGGAGGCAGTTAGAAGGTCATTGCTATGTCCAGGTGGTGCAGAAACAGTGGGAACCTGGACTTGAGTGGTGCAGGGGAATGGAGATAGATGTGCCAGTTTGAGAGATATTATGGAAATAGAATGGGCAGGAACGTGGCGATTAACTGGCGGTGAGGGTTGAAGGGCAGTGGGGTTCAAAAATGATCTGCAAGTTTCTGGCTAGGACCACAGGAGAACAGTGGGACAGCTGCCAAAATGGGAGCATAAGAAGGACGACGTTGTGCATGTTAGAGATTCCTGTGGTGCATCCAAGTCAAGATGGCAAATAAGCAGTTGAATAAAGATCAGGAAGAGGGACATAAATGTGGGGATCATCTGCCTGTAGATGGCAACCTAAGCCCTGAGCAGCACCAACACTTAAAGTGGGAGAAGGAGAGAGAACATGGCCAGCGGGAAACCAGGCAAGTATGGTGCTATGAAAGCCAAGGCAAGAGTGTTTTAGAAGGGGAGAGTGGTCAGCTGTCTGAAACATCTGTGAGTGGCAGTGAGATGAGATCTTAAAATCATCCGTTAGACAACGTGAAGATCACTGGTGACCCGAGATCCTTTTAAAGTGGAGTTATCAGACAGTGGATCTGATAGCTGAGAAGGCTGCTAAGTGACTAACATACATACGGCCTGGATACTCTGGACGAAGGAATAATTCACGTCCTGGGTGGAACAGAGCAGTACAGTGCAAGATTTCATCCTGCTACTCAGAGTGGTGTAAATTGAAAACATGAATTTTTTTATTCCTGGAATTTTCAGACCACAGTTGATAGAGGGTCAACTGAAACAGTGAAAGTAAAACCACAGATAAGGGGGATGGGGGCTACTGTAAATACCAAGGGATGGTCCCCACTCCCCTTCTACATCTAGGAAGGGCCCCTGGGCACCAGTAGAGGGCCCTGCCCTAGGGCTACAGAAATGAAAATTCACCTCTTCCCCAAGAAGCTCTCAATCCGGAGAAGGATTTAATTACTGACAATTGCCAATCAAGTACACTTGTTCTCACCTCAGAGCTTTTGTGTAAGTTTGCCCTCCATCCTGAACACCTGACTCCACTGTCATCCTCCAACCTTACTCAACCTTCTGGTCTCAATTTAAAAGTCCCTTCCCCAGGGCATCTTTCCCAGCCAATGTTAGAAACAAAAGCCTCCTCACTGGCCTCTCTATTCTGCCTGTGCTCCCCATTAGCCTATTATCAACACAGCACCCAGAAAGGTAAAAATGTGGAGTCCAATCATGTCACCCCTCAGCTCAAAACCCTCCAATGGCTTTCTAGTTCACTTAGCTGTTTAAGAGAAAACCACAAACCCACAATGGCGTCAATTGTGCTAAAAGCCCATGGTACCAAACCTAGATTTAATACCTGATGTAATTGCAGTTTCAACCTTTCCCAGTAACATAATCTCAGTCAACCCAGCTGGAATATTCTCATCAAGCACTAGTAAGGCAGGTAATCTGTCACGTGTTCCCTCTCCATTCTCCCCCACTCCACTACAGAGAAAGAAGAGGCAGTCTGCATGATAAAAACCCTTCCCCATTCTCTTCCTCAAAGAAAAGAAGTCCAGGCCCCAAAATAATCCCTTTTTTCCCCCCTTAATAATTCATTCTCCCCACTCTTCTTCCTATAAAAATCTTCCATTTTGTACAACCCCTCAGAGCTCCCTTCTAGTCGCTAGGTGGGATGGTGCCCTATTCACGAACTGCTTAATAAAGCCAATTAGATCTTCAAGTTGACTCGGTTGAATTTTGTTTAATGAAGCCAAAATCCTGCTACTCTCCCCCTCCTCCCTACCTTCTTCCTGTTGCACTGGCCTTTTTATCTAACACCTGCCCCATTCCTGCCTCAGGGCTTTGACACTTGTTCCTCTTGCTCCTTCACTTTCTTCAGGAATTAACTCAAAAGTCACTTTCTTGAAATTTGACATATGCTACAACATGGATAAAATTTGAAGGCATTATGCTAAGTGAAATAAGCCAGTCCCCCCTCCAAAAAAAAAAAAAAAAAATACTGCATGATTTCACTCACATGAGGAACCTAGAGTAGTCAACATCATGGAGACAGAAAGCAGAATAGTGGTTGCCAGGGGCTGAGAAAGGAGTTCTTTAATAGGTACAGAGTTTCAGCAGGGGAAGATGAAAAGAGTTCCGGAGATGGACGATGGTGCTGGTCGCACAACACTGCGAATGTAATGTACTTAATACCACAGAACTGTACACTTAAAAATGGTTAACATGATAAATATTATGTGTATTTTGCCACAATAAAAAAAAAAAAAAAGTCACCTTCTTTGCGAGGTCTTCCGAGCCACCCTTTGTAAAATGTCAAGCCTTGTGCAAGCTGGGAGACTACTCAGGTCTTCGGAAGGTGGCTCTTTTCCTTCGCCTTTGCCAGAAGGGAAAGGGGAAGAAGTTTGGGAGCGGTGGAGTACGGGAGGGGCGGAGCCAGATGGGCGCCAGTTCCTGGGGCGTTTTTGCCATCGATCGAGAACTACTTGAGGCCCGCGAAGGTCAAGACTTTGGGGGAAAGGTGTGCACCTGGGTAGCCTCGGGACTTAGGCTGGGAGCTGCGCCAGGGCCCTGCCGCCACAAGTTCGGCTCCTCGGCTCTTCACAGGCCCCACCTCCACCTCTGAGGACCTGGCTGCTGTCTGTAGAAGGTAGCTGTGGCAGGAGGCCTCTGGCAGCGCCACCGCCCTGCCCCTTCTACCCCCGCGCCCTCCAGTGGGTCGTCTGGTTCCCTTATGTCTTTACCTGTGTGCCCACCTTCAGCATCCATAGCCCTAATTGGAAGTCAGTCATGTCCAAGAGGTCCCATCTTTCGAAAGTTCGGCAGGGCCCTGACCCCAAGGTGACAGGGGTCCTGCGTTGGTCGTGGCTCAGATGCCAGCAGGGCTGCTGTTAAGTTGAGTCTAGTCCAAAGGGAGACCAACATCCGTGACCACTTTTACCCCCAGCTGAACCCTTTAGAGTCCAGTCTGTGCCCTAGGTCAAGGTCAAGCACAGTGCCCTTGCAGGAACAGGATGCCCTTGCCTCCCAGCCAAGATGGGTCAGGGGTCCTATTTCTGCTCCCTCTGTCCATACCTAGGGCCCCTGAGTGGAAACCTCTTTGGCTGGAGCAAAAGCCTGGAGGCACTAGAGCTGCTCACTTGGGACCCTGACTGCGATAGCTTATTTTATCTTGGGGCCCTGATCACGATAGCTTATTCTGCCCCAGCCCTCACAAAGCCCTATTCCCAGGGCTCCATCCACCAAAATCTACCATCAAAGCCAGGATCCTCTCAGTGCCTTCCCAGTGCTCAGGTCTAGGGAGGCGTAGCCCTACCTTGCTTGTTTTTCTGGGTCTTACTGCGGCCCCTCTCCTTGTGCCATGTCCTGACCCCACACAGGCAGCTTGTACACAGGCTAAAACCTGGACCCCTTGCCAGGCCGTACGTAGCATGTACTATCTCATTTAATCACAACAACCCTATGAAGTACTGTTATTACACCCATTTTTACAGACGAGAACACCAAGGCTTAAAGAAGTTAAGCAATTTGGCCCAAGTCATTCAGCTAGTGAGTGTTGGAGGTAGATTTCAAACCCATTACATTCTCATAGGAGCACCAGTCCCTAGTGCCAAAAAGGTTGGGAACCACTGGCTTATGCCATTTGTCCTTTTAATGCCCTTTCTTCCCAAACCATTCAAGAGCACCAGATGATGTCGCAGAAGACTCCTACTAATTACCTCAGTCCAGTGCTCTCACACAATTGTGAGTCTCAAAGCCAGAAACACTCTCAGAAAGCTCCTCTGGCCCAGCAAGAGGACAGGAAGCTGCACAGAGCAAGGAGGCCTTGAGTTCTAGTTCTAATGGGATTGGGAGCAGGAGAAAGGACACCAGGACAGCCATTTCTTTCAAGTCCTGACCCACCAGTAATTTTTCTGCACATCTTGCTTAGGACAAAGGGCTAAAAGAAGCTGAGAGACAAGCGGGATTGAAGGAAGGGACAAGTGCAGCTGACGGATTGCCCAAGAGAAAGGAGACATGTGCCCTAGAAGCCATATAGGTGATTATCTTTCTATATCGATTTCTCAGCACCATTTTACAGAGGAAATGAAAATCTGTAACCTAAAACATTTTCATATTAAATGCTTCAATTTAAATATTTTAAAATATTTTTAAAGGAACATTAGGACTTAAAAGCAAAATTCTCCATAATTTTTAAGCTAAAATACGAAGATGTTACCGGAGAGTGGGGTCCTCTCCCGGGGCGTTGTCCAGCTTCTTGATGTCTCGAACAAAGAATTGAGCAAGACACCGAAATACAGCAGAAAACAAAAGTTTTATTAGAAAGGAAAGTACACTTCCAGAAGCGGAAGTGAGCCTGAGCAAGAGAAGCATGCCTCGAGAGGCCTGGTAACAAAGACTTCAGGGTTTTTATCTCCTCTTGGCTGTGGGTGGTTACTCTTCTTAGAGGAGTGGGTTTCCTTGATTGACAACTAGGATTGACAACTCGGTGATTCATCATTTTGCTTTCTGCACATGTTTGTTCCCAGAATTCAGTCTGTCATAATGACATTAATGAACTTCCGGGCATATGCATCACGTTCTGATGATGGTATAATGAGGCTCAAGTGAGTTGAAGGTCGTTGGGGTCTTCACTGCGCAGGTGTGAGTGACTGGCTTAAACTGGTACCTAAATCTCTGCCTACTGGTTTCTTTGTGTGAGTTTTAAAAAATGCCTTCTGGCTTGCTTAATTGAGGGTGGATTAGGGCGGACCCCTTTCGAGATAGGATGACCTCAGTGTCTTTGCAGGCAGACCCGAAACCCCCTAACTAACTGTCCTGCCTACCTCTTTTCTAAGAGCCATGAACCCCCTTATTATTAGTATAGATGCTGAGGGATAGGAGGTCTCTTCTTCTGTATCTGCTTCCTGCTGAGAATGGTTGTAGTCCCTGCCTATAGGGGTTTCATGGAGTTCTTTCCCTTTCTGCCTCAGTCAGGGTGGGGTCTTGGGTTTCCTGCTGAAGTGCCACCTCAGTCCCTAGACAAGGAAAAGAAAATGCAAACTCGTTATTTGAATCATACATCTATTAATTTCTATTATTGATTTGCCTATTAAGTGAGTAAAAGGAAACAGGCTTGGTTAATGCGTTTCTTAAGGAGTAAAAAGAAAGACCTTTGGCTTCAAGTCTCCTACCCCTTCAGACTCTGCCTGAGTTTAACACTATTTCTGCTTAACAATGGACCAATGACCTTTATCAAGAGCCAGAGAATCTGAGTCTCCAGGGCAATTATCAGGATTTGAGGGAGAGGGCCTTTTTCCGGGGGAAGGAGGGAAGAAAACTAGGTTTACTAAAAAGATTAACTTCGCAAGAGATGTCCCATTTCATTTCCTGCTAAAAGATTAAGAATTTACAAGTGACGTCCCGTCTCAGAAGAACACGAAGGGAAGCTTCAAAAGTATTGGTTATGTTTTTATCTCCTAATCGTATAACTTTTATATCTTCCATCTTCCATTTATATTAGATGTCAACTATGTAAAAAACGTTTCATAGTTAAAAAACACACTCACACACAAACCCACCTCTTTGGACGCCAGTAAGAGATTCAACTTTCTGGCAGGTACTAATGAGATGGAGGCCACACTTGACCCCTAGGAACAAAGTCTTTGACTCTGGGCCTCTAGATGTTTCTCATTTCTCACAGGACTCCCCAGACCTCTAGCACAGGTGGCTGCACCCAGCTCCAAGCTCTCCTTAGGTTTCCTGACCTCTGGCAGCTTGCTCCTCCACAGACTGCCACAGGGCCCGGATGTTGCCTTGGCCAAAGCCTGTGGCCCCCTGCCTCTGAATTAACTCTAGGAAGAAGGTGTCCTCTGCAAAGAGAGACTTGGTGAAGATCTGAAGCAAAAACTTGCCCTTTTCACCATCTAGTAGGATTCCCTGTCTGGCCAGCTTGCTAGGCTCATGCCCTGCAGCTAGGATCTGACTTTCCTTGCCTGGTTGCTGGTAGTAAGCCTCAGGAGGAGTCAGGATCTGGCCTCCTGACAACACCACCCTTTCAGTGGCTTCTATGATGTTGGAGGTATACAGCGCCACATGCTGCAGGCCTGGCCCCCCATGCTGGGCCAGGAACTTCTCCACCTGGTCTTGTCCACTGGCGGCTCCTTGCAGGGACTCAACTAGCACAAGGGTGGGGACAGCACTACTTGGGGGAGGCTGCAGGGCAGTAAGCCTCAGCCCGCCTCCCCGAGATCCTGCTGCCACCTCAAAGCCTAGCTCCGGATCTTCACCTGGGCTCAGTGGTAGGTGGTGAAAGCCTAGGCAGTCATGGAACCAGCGCATCAGTGTGGGGGAGCTGCCCGGAGTGCAGGCCAGGGTCAGGTGGTCTACATGGCTGATCCAGGCCGGACCGGTTGCAGAGGGCAGGAGCTGGAAGCCCGGCAGGTAGGGTCCGCGGTAGTCGGCGCGATCCAGCAGTGTCAGGCTGAGGTTGCCTGCCGGCGAGCTCACCACGGTGTAGGTGGCAGCACCGTGCACATCCCGCACACTAACAGGAGGAACTAGCACTCTACATCCCCGTGGTTCAAGCGCACGGGCGGCTGAGCCCACGTCTGCCACTTCGAAGCACAGGTTGTTGGCACTGGACACGGCATAACGCGGATTCAGGCCGTAGAGCGGGTCCCGGGTCCCCATGCCCTCGTTCACCAAAAACACCGCATGGCCGCTGCGCAAGGCCAGCTGGCGCCAGCCGTCTGCCTCCCGCGCCGCCAAGGGCTGGAAGCCGAAGAAGCGCTGCAGATCCCGGGCAAGGGACCGCCCCGAGGGCACATGAAAGGCGATGTGACAGAGATGGCGGGCGGATGCGGCCATGGCGGTCTGGTTAGTAACCCCGGACTCTCCGTTCCTGCGGCCGCTCAGGACTCCAGAACTCTCAATCCCAAGCTTGTCGTCGCAAACCGATGGAGTCCAGTTTTGCCCGCAGAACGCGTTCCTCGCTTTTCCAGGGAGAAGTCACGCACGGATCCCTTGGAGGCTCGCGGTTCTCTCTACCGTGCCACGCGACCCTAGAGATCCCTCGGAACCACCAGGTATGCTCTGTGTGAGTGGTGAAAACCTGGAGAGCCAGTGCTCCGCAGAGCCGGAACTGGGCGGAGCCGGATAGATGAGGCGAAGCCAACGACTCGCCCGGAGAACTTTTCTCACACACACACACACACACCCCGCCTCCACGCAGTCCCGGAGGGTACAGCAGGGACGCCAGGCCCGGTTGTTCCTTTCTAGAACCTCTGGCTAGGTCATACCCTTGGGCACTGACCCTCACTTCTTCTGCCTATGGACATCACAGTAGTTCCCCTCACTCCATGCGGAGCGTTAGGCTCAGAGCAAAGGGAATCAACCCCAGATGGGGTAGGAGCCGGAATTCTCCCCCACAAGCAAGTACTTTCTTAGCAATTTTGAGACGGACGTCACTTGTAAATTCTTAATCTTTTAGCAGGAAATGAAATGGGACATCTCTTGCGAAGTTAATCTTTTTAGTAAACCTAGTTTTCTTCCCTCCTTCCCCCGGAAAAAGGCCCTCTCCCTCAAATCCTGATAATTGCCCTGGAGACTCAGATTCTCTGGCTCTTGATAAAGGTCATTGGTCCATTGTTAAGCAGAAATAGTGTTAAACTCAGGCAGAGTCTGAAGGGGTAGGAGACTTGAAGCCAAAGGTCTTTCTTTTTACTCCTTAAGAAACGCATTAACCAAGCCTGTTTCCTTTTACTCACTTAATAGGCAAATCAATAATAGAAATTAATAGATGTATGATTCAAATAACGAGTTTGCATTTTCTTTTCCTTGTCTAGGGACTGAGGTGGCACTTCAGCAGGAAACCCAAGACCCCACCCTGACTGAGGCAGAAAGGGAAAGAACTCCATGAAACCCCTATAGGCAGGGACTACAACCATTCTCAGCAGGAAGCAGATACAGAAGAAGAGACCTCCTATCCCTCAGCATCTATACTAATAATAAGGGGGTTCATGGCTCTTAGAAAAGAGGTAGGCAGGACAGTTAGTTAGGGGGTTTCGGGTCTGCCTGCAAAGACACTGAGGTCATCCTATCTCGAAAGGGGTCCGCCCTAATCCACCCTCAATTAAGCAAGCCAGAAGGCATTTTTTAAAACTCACACAAAGAAACCAGTAGGCAGAGATTTAGGTACCAGTTTAAGCCAGTCACTCACACCTGCGCAGTGAAGACCCCAACGACCTTCAACTCACTTGAGCCTCATTATACCATCATCAGAACGTGATGCATATGCCCGGAAGTTCATTAATGTCATTATGACAGACTGAATTCTGGGAACAAACATGTGCAGAAAGCAAAATGATGAATCACCGAGTTGTCAATCCTAGTTGTCAATCAAGGAAACCCACTCCTCTAAGAAGAGTAACCACCCACAGCCAAGAGGAGATAAAAACCCTGAAGTCTTTGTTACCAGGCCTCTCGAGGCATGCTTCTCTTGCTCAGGCTCACTTCCGCTTCTGGAAGTGTACTTTCCTTTCTAATAAAACTTTTGTTTTCTGCTGTATTTCGGTGTCTTGCTCAATTCTTTGTTCGAGACATCAAGAAGCTGGACAACGCCCCGGGAGAGGACCCCACTCTCCGGTAACATCTTCGTATTTTAGCTTAAAAATTATGGAGAATTTTGCTTTTAAGTCCTAATGTTCCTTTAAAAATATTTTAAAATATTTAAATTGAAGCATTTAATATGAAAATGTTTTAGGTTACAGATTTTCATTTCCTCTGTAAAATGGTGCTGAGAAATCGATATAGAAAGATAATCACCTATATGGCTTCTAGGGCACATGTCTCCTTTCTCTTGGGCAATCCGTCAGCTGCACTTGTCCCTTCCTTCAATCCCGCTTGTCTCTCAGCTTCTTTTAGCCCTTTGTCCTAAGCAAGATGTGCAGAAAAATTACTGGTGGGTCAGGACTTGAAAGAAATGGCTGTCCTGGTGTCCTTTCTCCTGCTCCCAATCCCATTAGAACTAGAACTCAAGGCCTCCTTGCTCTGTGCAGCTTCCTGTCCTCTTGCTGGGCCAGAGGAGCTTTCTGAGAGTGTTTCTGGCTTTGAGACTCACAATTGTGTGAGAGCACTGGACTGAGGTAATTAGTAGGAGTCTTCTGCGACATCATCTGGTGCTCTTGAATGGTTTGGGAAGAAAGGGCATTAAAAGGACAAATGGCATAAGCCAGTGGTTCCCAACCTTTTTGGCACTAGGGACTGGTGCTCCTATGAGAATGTAATGGGTTTGAAATCTACCTCCAACACTCACTAGCTGAATGACTTGGGCCAAATTGCTTAACTTCTTTAAGCCTTGGTGTTCTCGTCTGTAAAAATGGGTGTAATAACAGTACTTCATAGGGTTGTTGTGATTAAATGAGATAGTACATGCTACGTACGGCCTGGCAAGGGGTCCAGGTTTTAGCCTGTGTACAAGCTGCCTGTGTGGGGTCAGGACATGGCACAAGGAGAGGGGCCGCAGTAAGACCCAGAAAAACAAGCAAGGTAGGGCTACGCCTCCCTAGACCTGAGCACTGGGAAGGCACTGAGAGGATCCTGGCTTTGATGGTAGATTTTGGTGGATGGAGCCCTGGGAATAGGGCTTTGTGAGGGCTGGGGCAGAATAAGCTATCGTGATCAGGGCCCCAAGATAAAATAAGCTATCGCAGTCAGGGTCCCAAGTGAGCAGCTCTAGTGCCTCCAGGCTTTTGCTCCAGCCAAAGAGGTTTCCACTCAGGGGCCCTAGGTATGGACAGAGGGAGCAGAAATAGGACCCCTGACCCATCTTGGCTGGGAGGCAAGGGCATCCTGTTCCTGCAAGGGCACTGTGCTTGACCTTGACCTAGGGCACAGACTGGACTCTAAAGGGTTCAGCTGGGGGTAAAAGTGGTCACGGATGTTGGTCTCCCTTTGGACTAGACTCAACTTAACAGCAGCCCTGCTGGCATCTGAGCCACGACCAACGCAGGACCCCTGTCACCTTGGGGTCAGGGCCCTGCCGAACTTTCGAAAGATGGGACCTCTTGGACATGACTGACTTCCAATTAGGGCTATGGATGCTGAAGGTGGGCACACAGGTAAAGACATAAGGGAACCAGACGACCCACTGGAGGGCGCGGGGGTAGAAGGGGCAGGGCGGTGGCGCTGCCAGAGGCCTCCTGCCACAGCTACCTTCTACAGACAGCAGCCAGGTCCTCAGAGGTGGAGGTGGGGCCTGTGAAGAGCCGAGGAGCCGAACTTGTGGCGGCAGGGCCCTGGCGCAGCTCCCAGCCTAAGTCCCGAGGCTACCCAGGTGCACACCTTTCCCCCAAAGTCTTGACCTTCGCGGGCCTCAAGTAGTTCTCGATCGATGGCAAAAACGCCCCAGGAACTGGCGCCCATCTGGCTCCGCCCCTCCCGTACTCCACCGCTCCCAAACTTCTTCCCCTTTCCCTTCTGGCAAAGGCGAAGGAAAAGAGCCACCTTCCGAAGACCTGAGTAGTCTCCCAGCTTGCACAAGGCTTGACATTTTACAAAGGGTGGCTCGGAAGACCTCGCAAAGAAGGTGACTTTTTTTTTTTTTTTATTGTGGCAAAATACACATAATATTTATCATGTTAACCATTTTTAAGTGTACAGTTCTGTGGTATTAAGTACATTACATTCGCAGTGTTGTGCGACCAGCACCATCGTCCATCTCCGGAACTCTTTTCATCTTCCCCTGCTGAAACTCTGTACCTATTAAAGAACTCCTTTCTCAGCCCCTGGCAACCACTATTCTGCTTTCTGTCTCCATGATGTTGACTACTCTAGGTTCCTCATGTGAGTGAAATCATGCAGTATTTTTTTTTTTTTTTTTGGAGGGGGGACTGGCTTATTTCACTTAGCATAATGCCTTCAAATTTTATCCATGTTGTAGCATATGTCAAATTTCAAGAAAGTGACTTTTGAGTTAATTCCTGAAGAAAGTGAAGGAGCAAGAGGAACAAGTGTCAAAGCCCTGAGGCAGGAATGGGGCAGGTGTTAGATAAAAAGGCCAGTGCAACAGGAAGAAGGTAGGGAGGAGGGGGAGAGTAGCAGGATTTTGGCTTCATTAAACAAAATTCAACCGAGTCAACTTGAAGATCTAATTGGCTTTATTAAGCAGTTCGTGAATAGGGCACCATCCCACCTAGCGACTAGAAGGGAGCTCTGAGGGGTTGTACAAAATGGAAGATTTTTATAGGAAGAAGAGTGGGGAGAATGAATTATTAAGGGGGGAAAAAAGGGATTATTTTGGGGCCTGGACTTCTTTTCTTTGAGGAAGAGAATGGGGAAGGGTTTTTATCATGCAGACTGCCTCTTCTTTCTCTGTAGTGGAGTGGGGGAGAATGGAGAGGGAACACGTGACAGATTACCTGCCTTACTAGTGCTTGATGAGAATATTCCAGCTGGGTTGACTGAGATTATGTTACTGGGAAAGGTTGAAACTGCAATTACATCAGGTATTAAATCTAGGTTTGGTACCATGGGCTTTTAGCACAATTGACGCCATTGTGGGTTTGTGGTTTTCTCTTAAACAGCTAAGTGAACTAGAAAGCCATTGGAGGGTTTTGAGCTGAGGGGTGACATGATTGGACTCCACATTTTTACCTTTCTGGGTGCTGTGTTGATAATAGGCTAATGGGGAGCACAGGCAGAATAGAGAGGCCAGTGAGGAGGCTTTTGTTTCTAACATTGGCTGGGAAAGATGCCCTGGGGAAGGGACTTTTAAATTGAGACCAGAAGGTTGAGTAAGGTTGGAGGATGACAGTGGAGTCAGGTGTTCAGGATGGAGGGCAAACTTACACAAAAGCTCTGAGGTGAGAACAAGTGTACTTGATTGGCAATTGTCAGTAATTAAATCCTTCTCCGGATTGAGAGCTTCTTGGGGAAGAGGTGAATTTTCATTTCTGTAGCCCTAGGGCAGGGCCCTCTACTGGTGCCCAGGGGCCCTTCCTAGATGTAGAAGGGGAGTGGGGACCATCCCTTGGTATTTACAGTAGCCCCCATCCCCCTTATCTGTGGTTTTACTTTCACTGTTTCAGTTGACCCTCTATCAACTGTGGTCTGAAAATTCCAGGAATAAAAAAATTCATGTTTTCAATTTACACCACTCTGAGTAGCAGGATGAAATCTTGCACTGTACTGCTCTGTTCCACCCAGGACGTGAATTATTCCTTCGTCCAGAGTATCCAGGCCGTATGTATGTTAGTCACTTAGCAGCCTTCTCAGCTATCAGATCCACTGTCTGATAACTCCACTTTAAAAGGATCTCGGGTCACCAGTGATCTTCACGTTGTCTAACGGATGATTTTAAGATCTCATCTCACTGCCACTCACAGATGTTTCAGACAGCTGACCACTCTCCCCTTCTAAAACACTCTTGCCTTGGCTTTCATAGCACCATACTTGCCTGGTTTCCCGCTGGCCATGTTCTCTCTCCTTCTCCCACTTTAAGTGTTGGTGCTGCTCAGGGCTTAGGTTGCCATCTACAGGCAGATGATCCCCACATTTATGTCCCTCTTCCTGATCTTTATTCAACTGCTTATTTGCCATCTTGACTTGGATGCACCACAGGAATCTCTAACATGCACAACGTCGTCCTTCTTATGCTCCCATTTTGGCAGCTGTCCCACTGTTCTCCTGTGGTCCTAGCCAGAAACTTGCAGATCATTTTTGAACCCCACTGCCCTTCAACCCTCACCGCCAGTTAATCGCCACGTTCCTGCCCATTCTATTTCCATAATATCTCTCAAACTGGCACATCTATCTCCATTCCCCTGCACCACTCAAGTCCAGGTTCCCACTGTTTCTGCACCACCTGGACATAGCAATGACCTTCTAACTGCCTCCCTGGCTTTAGGCTTACTACTCTCCAAACCAGTCTCCACTTTGCAGCCAGAGTTCGTGCTGAGAAATGCAGATCTTATGTTTTACTGCCCTGCTTAAAACCCTTCACTAAGTTTTGACTGCACTTAGGATAAAGACAAAAAATTTTCCCGTGGCTGATTAGGCCCTGACAACATTTCCAGCTCTTTTTTATTTTTTATCTTTTTGGCACCACCACCCCACTCCTTCATACTATAATTAGTTTCTCGAAAGTTTCATGCTCCTTCCCACTCAGAGCTTTTGTCTTTGCTATTCCCTCCTTCCTAGAATACTCTTTGTTTCCCTCCGGCCCTGACCTGGCTAACACCTCAGTCGGTAGGTCTCAGCATAATTTTAACTTGCGTGAGGATGCCTTCCAAGACCACCCTCCCTCCCCCGCAAAGACTTATTCCCAGTGCCTAACACAGGGTTGGTAAATGTTAAGAGCTCAATATTAATTAGTGAACCGACTAAGGCCTCAAGGGCCAGGTGTGTGATGATCAGACTGTGCAATTTTTCACACGACCTCTAGGTGTCATCCTTGGCCTCACCAGGCCTTGGCTGGGGATTTAGAAGGAGGGTTGGTGTGAGTGCCCAGCCTGGCCCATCCACCCAACAAACGGGGAAGAGTTTTGGAAACCCAGCAGCTTCTTCCAGGTCTGACACCTCCTCCATCTTCCTTGGGACAGCTGCTTTTGTCTTTGCTATAGGTGACCAACCACCCCAGTTTTCCCAAGACCGAACTTTCAATGTTCCTAGGATATGGAATGCTCCATCCTAAAACTGGGACAATCCCAGGCTAATTCAGCCACCGTGGACAGAGTGGCTGAAACCCCCACGTCTGCACCAGACTAAGGTCTAGGCCCAGTAAGAGAGCTTAGCTTCAACCCATCCAAGCCCCTCACGGAAACACCACTGGTGGGCTGACCCTATGGTGTGGTGATTGTAAGAATTTAGGTAGAGGGGAAAAAAAAAAAAAAAAAAAATATATATATATATATATACACACACACACACACACACACACACACACACACACACACGTATGTGTGTATATATTTTAAATGAATATAAAGAGACCTACATATGTCTGACAATAGCTACCATTTATTGAGTGCCACTGAGTACAGCACGCTTACTTATATTGTTTCTAATCCTCACAGAAACCCTAAGGGTATACAGATTATTCCCCTTTCAGAGATGAGAAAAATGAGAGGTTAAGCGATCAGCCCAAGTTACACAGCTGTTAAGTAACATGATGATATTCAAACCCATTTTTGTCCAATTACAGAGCTCCTTCTATGTTCACTGAATCTGCAGCCTGGCTATTTCCCTCCTGTCTGGTCTTCATTGGCGAGTCCTGGGGTTAAGTAGGAGGCAAAGCAGGTGTGGGTAGAAGGGACTGAGGAAGAGGGCCTGTCATCGGGGCCTGGAAAGGAGGAGTCCACACAGCATTGACAGCTTGCCTGTCCACACATGAGTGGGCTTTGCCACCTGAACTAGGTGTGGACATAGCCTGGGCACCTCCAGAGAGGCCCCTTCACACGCTATCGTCCTGACGACAGGCCGTGTCCTCACTGAGGAGCCAAGGCTGAGTTTCCCAGATCCAGGATGAACCCAGCCAGTTCTTATCTGATTGCAAATGGCCATCTGGACATGGAAGAGGCACAGGGGAGGAGCCATCAACCAGGGGGACACATGAGGGATGGGGGATGATAGGTGGGGGCTGTGACAAGGGTCACAGTAGGCACAATGTCGCGCCTCAAGTTTGGTCTCAGTGAATGGTTGCAATTAATGGTATAGCCAGCCGCCTCTTTCCGAGAGATATTGTAAGGCTGAGTTTTATTTTTGCCCAGGGGGTTGTTCAGAAACTAAGCTGCTTTTGAATATTAAACAAGAGTTGGTTGTGGAGAAGTATGAGCAGAGGACTGATTTTGATTGTGTAGAGGTATGGGCAGAAGCCTGATGGACTGGGCAGTGTTCAGAGCCCTGATGGGCACTCGTAGGTCTGGCAGCTAGATGTTCACTCCACGGGAGGTATAATAGGCCAGAACTCTGTGATCCTTTATGTTAAAAACCAAAAAC
>JAQQSQ010001958.1:0-11637 GCA_028627145.1 Eidolon dupreanum
TGGGTGACCCCGGCTAGGCCAGCCCGGCCGTGGGGGACCTCGCCCCTCCAGGAGAGTCAGAGGTCTGGAAGGTTGAGTGGAGCTTCGTTAACAACTCGGGTTCATTGCTTTTTCCCCCGGAGGCCCCGGGGGTGCCCAGTGGATAGGCCTCCCTGGGCCCGCGGGTCCTGGAGCAGGTGAGGAAGGCCAGGCAGGCCCCACGGAGGCGGGCCAGGTCCCGGTGCGTGGTCTCGCTGACGAAGCAGTACAGCACGGGGTCCGCCACACAGTTGAAGCTGGTGAGGAGCAGGCAGAAGTGGTAGATGTTGAAGACGCCCTTGGCAAACTCGCAGTCGGACTCCCAGAGGCTGCGCACGAGCAGCAGCGCGTGGTAGGGCAGGAAGCAGGCCAGGAAGATGACGGCGGTGCTGAGCACCAGCCGCCGGATCTGGTCCTTGCGGCTCTTCTGCGTGCCGTGGCTGCGGTGCACGGCCCGCAGGATGCCGCGGTAGGAGGCCAGCAGCAGGCAGAGCGGGAAGAGGAAGCCCACCAGGAAGCGGTAGTAGTTGACGCTGCGTTGCCATGGCTGCAGCGGGTAGTGCTCGAAGCAGACGCGGTGCCGGTTCTCGTCCTCCACCACCTCCGTTTGCAGGAAGAAGTAGACGCTGGCCAGCAGCTCCTTGGCCCAGATGACCACGCTGACGCCGAAGGCCGCCTTCAGGGTGCGGAACTGATGGAAGCGGAAGGGATGGGCCACGGCCAGGTAGCGGTCGATGGAGATGCAGCAGAGGAAGCCCACGCTGATGTAGATGTTCTCGTAGAGGAGGATGCCGCACACCTGGCAGGACAGGTCCCCGTAGGCCCAGTCGTCGTGCTGGAGCACGTACTGCAGCCAGAAGGGCAGCGAGCAGATGTAGAGGAGGTCGGCCACCGTCAGGTTGCACAGGTACACGCCCAGCTCATTGCGGGCCTTGATCTGCAGGTAGCCGAAGTAGAGAGACAGGCAGTTGGCGGGGAAGCCCACCACCAACACCGTGACATAGACCACCGGGGCCAGCGTCTGGTGGATGGTGTGGTCGATGGCACAGCTCAGCGAGGAGTTGTCTGCAGTGATGTTGCCCATCTTTGGGCCTGAAGAGGCCTCGCCCCTCATGGGCTCAGGGAGTGGGCCTGTCTGTCTGTGGCCATCTTGTTTATAGGATGTGGTTAGAGCTGTTTCAGGGGCTGGGCCTCCTTGGTGGGGTGAGCCCCTGAAAGTCAAAAGCAAGAAAGGCTTAGAATAATAGGAGCTAACATTTGTATAGCGCTTACTGTGTGTCAGACACTGTTCCAAGTGTCACACTTAATTTAGAAGATGAGCCAGCCAACAAGCTCCAACACAACTAGAATATCTAAACGTGGTTTATGTCTCCCCATCCTCCTCCCCTGGCTTCCTGTCTCTTACTTATTTTTCTGGTCCCTCAGCTCAGCACGTAAGGCCAGGAGGTCTTGTGAGCACAGCCCATCCTGAGTCCAGCTCTCGAGGGAAACTGGAAGTAAGGATCAATTACAACCTACACACAATGGTGAAGGCCCAGCCATTCTATTCTAAGTGTCATTCACTTTTTTCCTACCTATTCATGGGAATGCACCAGGTCAATCAACCATGAGGCCACAGCCCCTCCTGGGGGTCTCTCCAAACAGCTCGGAAGAGGCACAACCTTGCCCACCTTCCAGCGTGCTCTGGTGAGAAGCCAACACTGAGCTCCCCACTGGATTCCTGGGTGCTCGTCAGCAGGTGCCACCTCCCTTCTCCTGCATAGAGCCTGGGGACCAAGCACAGGGCGACAGGCAGCAACAGACGTGAGCAGCAGGCCAGGGTCAGCTGCTTACAGGCTGTGCAAGTCATTTACCCTTTCTGACCTCAGTTTCCTCATCTGTAAGCGGGGATAAAAACGCCTGCCCTCGGGGTCAACATTAGGGTCACATGAGATGATGGGCGTCACAGTGTATAGCATCATTGACCCAGCGGCAAAGGAGCCGAGCAAAAGATGGTAATCCTGCTTACATCAGTGAAAACTTCATATCATTGATAACAAAGAAAATGCCACATACACAAGTAGATTTGAGCAAGACAGAATAATTTTTTTGTTGTTATGTAAGCCTACTTTATGAATGAATGTATCAAACAAAATTAAAAGCCTAAGCTGCTCTGTTGGTTTGACACTTCTGGTTCAGATGAAAACTCTCACTAAATTGGGATTTTTCAACCCTCCCCCCCCCCCGCCCCACTGCCCCCATAATCATCCTTCATCCTCTTAAGGAGAATTTTTAGACATTTTTTTCCTACCCACCCCCTCCATGAAATTTTAATACCCCAGGTATACTGCATATCTGTTTATGTACAATGGCCCTTTAGAAGGTGACAAATCATTATAACATCTCAGTTTTTTTCACTCCACCCAAGAACCAACTTTCACCTCCTCCTTGAGAATGCATGGTCTATATGGTTGCCAATTCTGCATGAGCGGGATCTGAATTAGGCTATTTTGTGCTATCAGCAGATCACCCCTGCCCTTTGCTGTCTCTTCGCCATAGTCAAGCTAGGACTGTCCCACCAGAAGAGAAATCACTCAGCGTTCATGACCTACATACATCTCAGCACCTGCTGACCAGCACCTCCGCACCCCCAACCTGCGACCAACCAGCTCTGTCGAGACTCCTGCCTAGCCCTGTGGCCACCTGAGCCTGGCTCAGTCCGGCCATGGCTGCAGCGTGCTGAGAAAGGGCTCAGAGACATCGGCCCCACAGCCTGCAGTTCGGGGGTTTGTGGAGGATAAACTTGAGGGGCTCCCATGACATCAAATGCTCAATCTTACATAAGTATGTGCATTTTTTCCTGGGAAAGAGGCCTGTAGCTTTCATAAGAGTCTCTAAGACAGGTGAGAGATGAGTCTGGTCCAAAGCTACCCCTTCTCACTTTGATTCCCACGGCTCTTTCCACAGCCCACGCCAGCTCTCCCACCCAGGGCCCGGCCCTTTATCCGCCCAACACCTAAAATGCAGACCAGATCCTCCTCTTCCTTGCTTAAAACCCACAGAGACTGTTTCTTATCACACCTGGGGCAGAACCCAAATTCTTCACGGGACCTACAAGGCCCAACGTGATCTGACCCCAGCTGCCCACACCTTGCCCATCAGCACCACACTCCAGCCATGCCGGCCTCGGTCACCGGCCTCCCTCCTGCCTCGGGCCTCTGTGTTAGCCACTGCGTCTCCTGGAGTGCGCCCACTACCCTCCCTCACCTGTGTCTCCCCCTCAGGACGGACACCGTTTCTGCCGGATCTCAGCTTAAACGTCACCTCCTCGTGAGAACGTCCCTGACCACCCCGCTTAGGTAGCCCCCTCCCCAGTCACCATCACCTCATCTTCTTCAATTGCTCCACAGAGCTCTCCTCGGTATCTGAGATTTTTCACGTGTATTTACTTCTCTGCCCGTTGATGATCTGTCTCCTCCACGAAGAGGTAAATTCCACGAGGGCAGAGACCTGATGCCTGGCACATCACAGGCTTTCATGGATGCTTCTGGAAGGGATAAGTGAATGCTACCTCTCCATTTTACAGGCGAGGAAACTGAGGTTTCAAAGGGAAAGGGACTTGCCCAAAGCCTGTCTGAGGAAGGAAGCGCGAGTGTTAGCGTCCAGGTCTCCTTGCTCCACGCCCACCTCCCTAACCTGTCCAGTCCCCACCTGAGACTCACCCCCAACCTCTCGGTCCCTGGAAACCCAGGACTCCCAGTCGGGCTCACCTCCCGCCCTTTCCAGACACAGGCCTGGAATTTCAGTGATGGCTGTGGAGGGGGTGCTTGTTGTTGTTGTTTTTAATTGTGGTTAAATGTACGTAACATAAAATGTACCACATTCACCGTTTTTGAGGGTAGCGTTCTCTGGCCTTAAGGACATGCACATTGTTGTGCGACCGTCACCACCATCCATCTCCAGAACTCCCTTTTTCATCCCAAACTGAAACTGTCTCCAGCAAACACCAACTTCCCACTGCCTTCTCCCCCAGCCCCTGGCAACTTCCATCTTGTTTCCTGTCTCTATGAATGTGACCACTCTAGGTGCTCCACATAAGCGGAATTATACAGCATTGTTCTTTTTTGCAACAGGTATATTTCCCTTAGCATAATATCCTCCAGGGTCATCCATGTTGTAGCATGTGTCAGAATTTCCTTCCTTTTTGAGGCTGAATAATGTTCCTTTATATGTATATACTGCATTTTGTTTTTCATTCATTTGTTAATAAGCATTTGGGTTGTTTCGACCTTTTGTTTATTACAAATAATGCTGCTACAAACATGGGTGTACAAATGTCTATTTGAGTCACTGCTTTCAGGTTTTTATTGTGTGTGTGTGTGTGTGTGTGTGGTGGGGGGGTATATTACCAGAAATGGAATTGCTGGATCATATGGTAATTCTATTTTTAATGTTTTGAGGAACTGTCATTTCGTTTTCCACTGCAGCTGCACTGATTTACATTCCCACCAAGAGTGCACAGGGGGTTTTCTTGTTTTTTGCTTTTGTTTTGTTTTGTTTTGTTTTTGCTTATATGTTTTGATAGTGAGAGGAAGGGGAGAAGGGGCAGCTGAGACCCATGATCCCTAAACTCTGTCCACAGTCCAGTGAGTCAGAATTTGGCCCCACTCACCCCCCTCTTGCTGGCTCTCCTATCCACGAATCCCCAGCCCACACCTGCGGGGCCAAACAGTTCACGTGGCGAACACACGAGGAAGTCAGCAGCAGCACAGGTCCCCGAACTGTCCCCAAGGGCACCCGCCCAGGACCGATTGTGTCTCCAAATTTACCTCAGGTTCTTCACAGGACAGATAAAATCCACCCACGGGAAGATAAAATTCATTCATACACATAGGCCCCCAGGTGCCAACAAGACAGGGCAAATGAAGCCACAGCGAAACACGTCCTGTCAGGTCTTAAGAATTCGGTGAGACTCACCAGGCTGGAAGCCTGTTGTTTCCTAGTGATGAGTATGTGCACGCATGCGGCGGGCTGGGCCAAAGGGTTGTCGCTTCCTCTTTCTTAGGCCAACAATAAGTGAATTCTGGCAGCCAAAGTCACAAATAGCCAAGCCTTCAGGGCAAAGAAGGGACATTTGCTATGTTTAAAGTACCTCCTAGGTTTACTTTGGAGCAAAAGGAGGGTTTTGGTATTCTAAGGCAGTGGTCCCTAACCTTTTTGGCACCAGGGACCGGTGCTCCTATGAGAATCTAATGCCTGATGATCTGAGGTGAAGCGGAGGCTGTGATGCTAGTGCTGGGGAGTGGCTGCAAATACAGATGAAGGTTTGCTCACCCACCGCTCACCTCCTGCTGTGTGGCCCAGTTTCTAACAGGCCACTGACCACTACCGGTCCGTGGCTCAGAGGTTTGGAACTCCTGTTACAGAGCAGTGGTTCTTGAACTTAAGTATATCTGAGTCACCTGGGGGATTTGTTACAACAGATTACTGAGCCTCATCTCCGGAGTTTCTGACTCAATGGGTCTGAGGTGGGGCTGGAGAATTTGCCACGAGCTCCCAGGTGCTGCTGGTGCTACTGGCCCATTAACCAGCTGCAACAGACTCAAAGGTCTAGAGGGTCTGCAGTTTCGCTCCTGATCAAGTGTCCTGCATGAATTCCTGGGCCAGGGAGCACAAGTGGCTAGAAGGCAAACTTAGGATCCGGAAGAAGCTCGTGGGGATCAATGGCCTGATTCGGGCTTTCAGGAAATAGTGGCTGAATCTGTCAGGTTACTTACACTTTGCATTTGCAAAATCTTTTACAGTTTACAGAGCATTGCCCATCTGCCCTCTTGTCTGATCTTCACCACCTTGTTATCGTCCCCATTTTAGGGACAGGGAAACTGAGGCCCGAAGAGAGGGAGCGGCTTGCCCCACAGTCCGGCTCGCTGTGTATTTGTGGAGCATCTACAACGTTCGCAGCGCACTGGGGACTGAGAGATCAGGAAGACATGGCTCCCATCCTCAGGGAGCCTCCAGTCTCGTCAGACAGGAATGCCACGTGCACAAACGACAACGACGCAAGGCAGTCAGTGAGCGGTGCTTTGGGCATCCCTCCCGCCCACACTGAACGTCGGTTTGTTCTTTTCACGCCACGCACGCTCTCCATGGGACGGCATCGCCCTCGTGGTTGCAACCCCATCGACAGCGTCACGACTCCGACCACATCGCCCTCCCCCGAGTGGAAGGCTGGCATGCTCGGCGTCCCGCCTCCGCACGGGACATGCCCGGCGGGGCACCATCCCGCTTCCCTCATTTTCTCCGCGAGTTTGCTGCCCGCCCAGTCCCTCGTGTTGAACGGCTGGCCTTCAGCTTCTGCCCCCACCTGCGTCTGACACCCACTTTCTACCGTATTCACCTCTTAAATATTTCCCGCGTCCATGTCCTCCTCTCCAGCTCCCTCGCCAGGGCCCCAGAGTGGCTGTGGGCAGCACTTCCTCCCCAGAACCGGTGCCACAGCCTCCCGTGAGATTCCCTGTCTCCACCTCGCCACCCTCAAGGCCACCCTCGAAAACACGAGTCTAACCAACCGCGCCTGCTTCAAAACTTCCAGTGGCTTTCCAGTCCTCCATCTGACTGTCTAGCCATCAGTCTGTCCATCCATTTGTCCACCTATCCATCCATCTGTCCATCTGTCAATCCATCCATCCATGTATCCAGCCATCCATTCATCTGCCCACACTCCTATTCACTTATTCATTTATACGACAAACACTTATTGAGAATCTATTATCTGGAAGGTACTGCACTGGACACTGGCCCCTACTGTAACTCAAGTTTCTTGGAGTCTCCTGGGAGAGGGGAGAGGCTAAGTGAACCAGCTCCTAAGGAGAGAGCACAGGATTTTAAGGGAGTTCATAAGAGGTGGCCTAACCCAGGCAGAAAAGTCTTCCTGAGCAGCAGGTTATGCTAAGACTAAGAGAAGGGGGAAGGGCTGCCTGGGCAGAGGGGAGTTTCTGCCTGTGGAAACAATGCGTGCGACAGACCAAATCTGAGAAGGAGAGAATGGGCACCTTTGGGGAACTGAAACTAGTCTGGCATGACTGGATATAGGTATGAGGAGGGCATGGCCTGAGAGAAGACAACAAGAATCTGTAGTAACAGCTGATTAGGACAGTGGAGAATAGTCAGGGACAAATCTGAGATGTTCCTTACTGCTTAGTCCTTACAAGCTCTCAAAAATTACTTGTTGGATGGATTGGTGGAGAGGTAAGTGGGTGGGTGGGTGGATGGGTAGGTAAGTGGATGGGAAGTTAAATGGATGAGGGGGAGGATGGATACATGTGAGCACATGGATAGATAGATGAATGGGTGGGTGGATGGGTGGATGTGAACATGGCTGAATGGGTGGGTACGTGAATGGCTAGACGGGTGATGGGTAGATGGATAGATGGATGGGTTAATGGACAGATGAATAAATGGGCTGGTAGATAGGTAGATGGGTGGGGGATTTCGAGGTTGAGTGCTGGGAGAGTGGAGCTATCGTTAATAGAAACAGGTGACAAGGAGGAATCGCTGCGGCCTCCTCTCCAGCAGCCTGGCACCTGCTCAAGCTGCCCGAGCTGCTCAGAGTGTCCTGCTTTTTCACCCAGGCCTGGTCCCTGAGGACAGGCACCACCAGGTGGAAACTACACCCTGCCAGGAGTGCCCTTCCTCTACAAGGTCTCCAGAGGAGCCATGTTCCTCAAAACTCAAAGGACGCAGTAAATGCAAAAGTGTCCTGTAAGTGGAAGGACACAGATGGATGGAAGAAGCTCCTGACGTGCCGAGAGCTCTCCACATGCCGGGCTCATCTCTCCCTACCATTCCCATCGGTGCCCATTTTACAGACGGAAACACTGAGGCTCGGAGAGATGAACCAACCTGCTCAAGACTCTACAGTTACAGTATGGTAGGCCAGGGCGTGGACTCAGACGGGCCCACACTTTCCTTTACGTCATGCTCTCTTTCTGTTTGTCATGACAGTCACTGAGCAGCCACCTTCCACCTCCAGGCTTCGCCAGGCTCCAGCCCTTACAGATGCCACCACGAAGGCCACCAGGCTCTGCCAGCTCAACCCTTTCCTCAGCACTTGCTGAAGAAAATCTGTGTGGCCAACTGTGGTTCCCCAAGGTGGGGGGCGGTGGGGCAAAGAGTCTACACATGGAGCTTCTGCATCTACCTCAGATGCTTTATCACCCAGCTAAGAAACAGAGCCTATGCACAGACAACCCAACGCCTAAACGCGAATCTTAAGACAACCGCTCAAGAGCGTAGAGATGTCTCTGAGGACGTTAATGACCAAGAAAAATTAGCCCCGAAAGGAAGGAAGGGAGGGCCTCTTTGATGCAAGGTAAGACCTCTTGCATGTTACAAGCCAGGAGGAGGTACCTAGTGCCGGAGCACAGCAAGCGCACAAACAGTGATCTAATTCGTCATCTGTCTCTTCTGTGAGGTGCACACGGACACACAGACAATGACTCACTGTGCCAGGGTGGCCCTGCTTGCGGGAGCCCTCAGCCCAAAGAGTGGAGAGTTTCCTGCAGGCCCAGCTTTGCTTCCTTTAGCTGGTCTAACCTCCATACGCTTTAAGTCTGTTTCGTTTCCTAAAAGTGTTTGTTTCAGAGGCTGTCAATATTTCCCTCTGGGGCGGGAGCACAAACCAGGCAGCATTTTTCCATAGTCCCCGTCTTTCCCCCAGACAGCCTCATTCCAGCAACAGCGAGGAGACAATCTCATTTCTAAAGCCTTCATAACTGTCTCCAAGTTCAATCCCATCTGAGCTCACGAAGGTGCTGCGAGTCAGCACTGCTAAGCCATTTCACAGAACCTGAAGCCCAGAGAAGCGAATCCAGGTGCTCAAGTTCACACCGTAAGTCGGGTGGATCTGAATCCAAAACCCAACTCTCTGCCTTGAAGCTCTTCTGTCCACAGACCGCAGCAAGAAATACACTTGACAGTGTAAGCCAGTATACACAGACATTCTGCACACATGCGCTTGCACACAGAAACAAACTTCCCCACAGCAGTGCTTACCCTACCACTTGCAACGCCCTCGGATCACGTTTCTTCTGTCTTTATAAATACAGCTCATGAGCTACTGAACTGATTTCCCGACCCTCCAATGGGTCATGATCCTGCTTGGAAACAGCTGGACTGAAACCCACCTGCTCAGCCTCCGGACCCCTGGAAGGCGATGTTCTCTGCGGCCAGGTGAGGAGCAGACAGAGAGCAGCAGCGGAGGGGAGGCCTCCCAGAGGGGATCCCGGGTCCTCTGTGACTCTGCCCACCTCAAACCTCAAACAGCCCAGCTCCCTCCAGAGGCTCTTGGGCCTGGCGGGCCCCCACACGAGCAAATGAGCAAACGTGCAGGCAGGACGTGACTCCCCCTCCGGCGATTTCCTGCAGACAGCGCCTCCCAGCTTGATCTGGAAAACCGCAGCTGGAGGCAGGCTGCCCATTCCTGAGCTGAGGCAGAATCATGTGAACTCCGTCCGTCAGTCCGATCTGGTGTCAGGCTGGCGGCTGCCCAGGAGCACTCGTCAGCCACAGGATGAGGGCGGCAGGCTGCCCCCTCCAGCATCGGTCTGCTTTCCACACACCCCAGAGGCAGGGAGCAACCTTTCAGGGAATGTTAAAGCCTGAATTAGGGACAGGAGACCTTGTGGACTTCGGGGGGGGGGGGTGCAGGAGGAGCTGGGTGCACTAATTCTACCCATCAAACCTCTTTCATCACCTACAGGATTCCAGGAGAGGAAACACAGACAGGTGAACCTCTGCTTCAGGAGTCCTCGCTTGAGCCACTCAGACAGGCTGATGCTCAGGTAACTAGATTATACCATAGATCTCAGTGAGAACCACAGGACATCGGGCAAGGAAGGACAGGGGGAAGCTAACTTTCCACTCCCGCCCCCAGACTGTCACCCTTCAGCCGCTTAGCAATCAACATCTGGGTCAGCGGGTTGCACATACTTTAAAAAAATACCTGGGGAGCTTATGAAGAGTACTTACTACCAATGCCCAGGCCCCACCCCAGACGAATTAAACCACACTTCCTGGAGGTGAGGTACCAGCACAAATGCTTTTCAAAGCTCTCTGGACAATTCCGGGGGGTGGGTGGCAGCCAAGGGGAGAAGCCTGTGCTGGAGGCAGCTGGATCCTGCTCCTCAGAGGCGGCGAGCACCCGAGAAGGGCTCTGGGCCGCGAATGAGGCAGTGTGGATGTTGTAGACAGCGTAGCCCCCGGGTGAGGAGCAAGCACAGGACTCAGGCCTCATGGGGTCTCCTGGCTCAGGAGCATCTACTGAATCCCCTCAGCGAGGATGGGCTGACAGGACCCCTGGAGGCTCTCTAGCCCAGCCTCCTTGTCATACAAGTGGGGAAACTCAGGCCCAGTGGCAACGGCTCTTGACCAGGGTCTTACAGCCAAACCATATGGCCATGATTCGAGAGAAACTTCCGCAGACTGCAGGAGCCCTGCTATTTTGGTGTAAGCCCCTCCCTCTGGGGTAGTCTCCTGGGAATCCCGCTGGAACCAGGCAGCCCACGTGCATGGGGTCACTGAGGACTTATGTGCTCCCTGCCCTTTTAGGTGGTCTGTGGGACCTGTCTTCTCCAGAGAGTGAATTGCTATAGTCCTGTTGGGGGACTGTATGGATAGGGGGTCCCAGGAAAAATCCCCCTCTGCAGGGCTGGGGCCCTCCGAGCAAATGCTGCCACACACAGGCCTTTCTCAATGGTCTCCTAAGTTACTTGCTGCAGAAGGCTGTGCCTCGTTACAGTGCAGTAGTGTGCACGTCGACACGGATGCTACTTCTGAGCTGTGGCGTGTGGCTGGCTTTCTCCGATGTTCTGTGAGAGGGTGGGTGGATTAGGAGTGCAGGGTCGACTTCGTGGGGGGTGCCTGGCCTCCCGCAGGACACACCAGCCAAAGAGAACGAACACCCCTGGCTCTTTCTGTCCTGGGCAGCCCAGCCTCACAGGACACACACACACACACACACACACACACACACACACACACACGTCATCTGTACCATCGCTGTCTATACCTGCAAGAACCACAGATGGCACTGTGTCCCTACCTCCCCCCCACCCCACCCAGGGACCTGCAAGCTGCCCCCAGGCTGCCCAGCCTCCTCTGCTGACCATATGTATCCACCTTACCTCACCCGGAACGGGGAGCCCTCCTCTCTCCAGGTCTGGGGACCCCCCTCCTCTCCCTCCCCACTGGGCCTTTGAGACTACAGCCAGGATGAAGCTGACTTCAGCTTTACCCAAATCAGCTGAGCCCATGTCCTCTGTGGAATGCCCACTCATTAAGGGAAAAAAAGAGCCTGGGCTATGTTCCATTTTGGTGCTAGGATTTCACCTTTAATCTAAAACAGGACAAGAAACCATAATGGCACCAAGCATCGAGCATGGCCTGAGAGGTCCTCGAGACCCCATAACCTCAACCCCCACTCCAAGCCTCTCCAACTAAACCTACAACTAAGTAAAAGTAGTGAGCCTGTAATAAAAACGCAGCCTTGAGAGAAGCCCCCATCCCATCTCCCCCCATTCAAACTTCGCTCCTTAAGTCCAAAGCTGCAGGATCTTGGAGCTGCCGCCAAGCAGAAGAGGG
>JAQQSQ010001959.1:0-11636 GCA_028627145.1 Eidolon dupreanum
ATCGAAATGACATTTCACAAAGCTAATTTGCAGCAGAGCCTGGACTAAAATCAAGATGTCCTTGGAGGCTCAGGTTTGTCACCTTGTCTGAGGGAAAGTATCATAGCCCTAGGATACCAATGGTGAAATCGACCAAGAACGGTCACTGTCTGCCTTAAATGTTTGGGGCCATATAGTCACCCAGCCTAGAGACAGAGAGGAAGACAAATGTGCTACTACATCTTCTCCCTTACAAAGACCTGACATGGGGTTGGGAGCACATTGAGGGTTTGATTCCAATTCTACAGTTCGATTGATTGATTTACCTTGACGCGCATTTTACTGGCATACCAGTTGAGATCTATGCCTTAGAAACCTGACTTGACAGAAAAAGAGCAGAGGCAAAGAGGGAGAAAACATTCAAAATGTTTCAGCCCAAGCCCTGTCCTGAGCTCGCTCTCTCTCCACTACAGACATTTTTATAACTTAAGAATTGTGCATGCTTTTCTGCCCATCTTGAATGAATGCAATCTAGCTTCGTGATAATGAGCTTACCCTCCAAAATCAGGCTGCTAGATTCAGATCACAGTTTAGGTACTTAAGTTTTAATGGCCTTCAGCAAATTCCTTAACCTCCTTAGGGTGATGGTGTTTTCTGTAAAACGGGAAGCAGTGGGAGCCTCATAGGGTGTTGAGAGGCTCAGCGAGGTGACACCCATACGGCACAAGTCAATGCCGCATGAATGCTGGCTATGATTATCCTCATCATTGCTCTGATTGTCGTTATTGCAAATGCATTACAGACCAGAGAACTCTCTGCAGACTTCGTCCTCTTGAAAATCAGATTGTATGTCTGTGCTACACAGAAAGGAGTTTAAATATTTATAAACCTCTATACTCTGTGTGTATGTGTGTTTAAATCAGAAGCGAGGGCCCCTAATGACCAGTACAGTATTTTATAAGTTTACCAGTAAAAGGGCATTTGCTAAGTGACAGAGACTGAGCTAAGCATATTATACACAGTACATTTCACAGAAATCCTGCAAAAGTCTCTTGATCTTTGCTTTAAAAATTTAACATTAATTGAATCTTAATTCATCCAATTTAATAAGTTGATAACATTCCTTTACTTAATTCGTTTGTTTACCTAAAGAAGTGCCAGTGACGTGTCCTTCCCATAATTATACGCCATCTATCACGGTGACTTCACCCCCAATAAATAACACTAGATTTTTGTGCATGCTTACAGAGTTTAATGCTTACATCTTTAATAAGCAAAGATGTATATAAATTCCACTATACATTTTTACAAAACTTTTAGCACACTATATGTATTATTTCCATCTTGTTTTTTCATTTAGAGATCTAACTATTTGAGTAATAGTAGTAATAAAAATAGCAGTACTAGTTAAAGAATAATATGTTACATATACTGTTTTTGGATTTGCGTATATTAATTCATTTAACGCTCAAACAACCCTATGAATAAAGTACTGGCATACTTATTTTATAGATGAAAAGTTATCAGTGTTATGAGTTTAAAGTATTTTTCCAATTTTTTATTTGCCTTTGGCATCTTAGAATTTCTTTCCGATTTTTTAAATTTTTTTCACAGGCAGATGTTTCCATTTTATTCTTTTGTCACTTTTTGGCTTAGATCATAGCTTAAAACTCCTTCCTGTCTCTGAGTTTATGTAGGATTTCTTCCCTGTTTTCGTCTAATTTTTTTTTTTTCACTTTCTCTGGAATTTGTATCAGTGGAAGTAGAGACAAATCCAAATATTTCTCCAAATGGCTTGTGTCCAGACACAGTTTATTGAAGAGTTCGCATTCTGTCACAAATCTGAGATTATGCTCACATCAAACATTTAACTCTCATATGAGTCAGGTCTTGTTCTGGACTTTTATACTGTTGCTTTCGTCTGTTTGTCCATTTTGCTTGTAATTGTTTGCCGTGGATCAAAATCTGACTCACAAGAGCTCTCAGAGAAAAACCAGCCTTTTCATAACTGCTTTTAAAAAAAAGTATAAACTGCAGGCATTGTTAGATGACAATAACCTGTTAATGGAATAAAAGCGTTAATTGGTTTTAACTGCTCTGCAGAAAAGCTGTGCTTTTAAGAATTTCATTAGTTTCTATAATTAAACATTAAATTTTAAATACTAAATAGAAACACCACTGGGTTTTCAGGAAAATGCTCCTGCTCTACTTCATTTCCGAGAGTTTAAGATATCTGTGTGCGTGGAGGATAAATATTGGGTCATTAAATATACATACAAAATTGCCGAACGTACAGTGAGGATGGAATTATACAGCTGTGAAGGTGGACACAATCACCAAAGTTCTACAGATTCATCTGTAGCAAGATTTTATCTGAAGACCCAGAGAGAATTATTTTTAAAGCATCCATTTTTTATGTTTTAAAAGTAAAGTATGTCTTTAACTTTTGACTTGGTAAATTTCTTTGGTTTGGCACTTGGAAGAGCTAAGTTTGAGACGCAAAGACAGGAAGGAGGGCTGGGGTCTCGTAGGGCCACTGCCCAAGTGAAATCGCCTCCAGGGACCACATGTAGGGCTGTTTCTCCCCTCAAAGCCACGTGTAAGAACATCATGGAGCGTCTCATTTGCTGTTCGGTTTCCTGTAAAAACATACTGTCGCACGAGCTCTATTTTTCCTTGTTTCAGAGAAAACCACAGAGTCCAGAACCAGCAATGCAGTTATTTCAAATGATTCTGGAAGTGAGTTGTTGAGTGGGATAAAGAAAGAAGGTACTCTCTTAGATCCCTAGAGGAATGGAATTTGGAAAAGAGCCCTTGAAGGAAAAGGCTAAGATTTTTTAGATTCTTAGGTCAATAATGTATTGACATGTCATAGGCTGGCTGTCTTAGGTAGAAGGCTCCCCGAGACTACCCTCAGGCTTAATGATTCTCTAAAAAGACTCACGAGAGTCAGAAAGAGCATTCATACTCATGGTTATGGTTTACTACAGTGCAAGGTACAGATTACAATCAGCAAAGGGAAAAGGCACAGGGATGCGGAGCAGAAGGAACCAGGCACAAGGTTCCAGGGCCCTCAGCCTGATGCAGTCACATGGGGACATGCTTACTTCTCCCAGCGACGGTGTGTGTGACAACACTCACAAAGGGTTGTTAGCCAGGGGAGCTACCCCAAGCCTCGGTGGCCAAGCTTTCTCTTGAAGGTCAGTCACACAGGCCGGCAGCGTCTGCAGGTCCGACCTCAGCTACTCATACACCAGCCTCCACCAGAGCAAAACAGTTGTTCCCCATAAGTCACATGGTTAGGATAGACTTATTTGGTCAAATTAGTACAGCATGGCTGAAGGCCTCAGGCACACAAAAGCGCTGTCATCCAGTGGAGTGGGCCAGAGGCTCAGAGGTTGCATTCCAGAAGTCAACCAAGGAACCATCGCGAAGTGAGGGCTGCTGAATGAACCCTTCCCTGCCACTGTCACATGACAAAGAATGATCTCGTGACAAAGTCCTGTCACCCGCACTTTATAAATGAGGGGTACATAGGTTGATCCTCCATCGCCTTCCTCCTGGGCCCCGCACTTCTCCCTGGCCACACTTACACAATACGTGTGTCGTTCTCAGAATGATGCTAAGCTTCCCCACTCCTTGGAAAGGCTCAGAGGCAATGAGCCATGTATATTTTTCCCTGATTTTCATCCTCAGGCTCAAGACAACACCTGACTTATCGTACTTGAGAAATATGTGGTAGGTGGATAAGATAAGTCATGACACAATGGCTGAAATTTGTGCCCTTAGTCTTTTGAATCTTATAATGTCCCTTATATCACAATGTCAAAATAACAAAAGCACAAAAAACCTAGAAATAAGCGTGTCAGTCCTATTTACTTAGAAATTTTATAAGGCTCTAGACTATTCCTTAAAGCTGAAAGGACTTGAGATTATATTCTTTAACATTTGATTTTAGATTTTAAAAGTATTAAATTTATGCATTAAATTTATACCTTGTTAACTATAAAGATAGAGAACACTTGTAATTGTCTATAAATTTCGATAGAATTCTCGGCTGGAATCAGAACAAACATATTTGATCCATATTTTCACTTTTTCCCTAAATAAATGTAATTGAAGAATGTGCATATTAGTGATGAGGGGGTTGGGATATTCAAACTTTAACTAGGTGTTCCCAAGTTAAGGAAAAGGTTTTTGTTCCTTTTCTCAAATTTCTTTATTTCTAACTCTCAGTTTCATCTGTCACAGTCTTAAGCTGTGGCTTCTAAGTTGTCCTCATTTAGGTCCCGAGTGTCACTCCCCAGTCCCCTTTAATGACATAGTGACCCGTGGGAGGGGTTCTCTAGGTTGGTACTTCTCAGACTACAATGTGCGCGTGAATCCGCGGGCATCTCGTTACACGCCGGTGCCAATCGGATGGTCTGAAAAGACGTCCAGCTGTGCAGATGTTCCCCGGCTGTGGACCACACGTTGACTGCCAAGGTGACAGCCATCAGAATTATGTTGTGTGACTGACCCCTTATCATCTTCTCTAGTACCGTCTGGCTACCACAAAACCGTTTAAACTAATAAGAAAAAAATCTCCATATCTGTTCCTTAGCAGCCTCAAAAGAACATGTTTTAAACAACAAGAAAACTAAACTGTATATTCCAACACAGCTGACAAAAGCCATAAATTTGAGCCCATTTTACTGAGGAATTTTGACTTCAGCTTAGCTGAGGTGCCTGCATTGAAGAAGGAGCACCTTCACCTAAAATTCTTTGCCCGTTTAATGTCAGCATGTTTTAATTCCTTATTCGTGATCAAAGGATGCAGTCTACAATAGTTTTTATTTCATAGGGTGGAAAAAACCCTTCTCCAAGCTTTCAAACTCCTTCACTGGGCAGAGTTAAGTCTCAGGAAGACAATAAATGTTAGATCTTTGCATCTCAACGACCGAGTATGAAGTAACAATTTGCGTCTTCATTATCTCATTTCCGAGGGCTAAGAAGGAGCGTTTTTCACATGACAGCTAACAAAACTCCACCTCAGACAAAATGAGCTCACTGCTTATCAATGGTTTTCCTGCTCCTGCTGTGGGATTTCTTTACTCTTCTGAATCAACAAAGGAAAGCTCATTTGTTTCACTTTGTGAAAACTCTTCATTTTTTCCCCAGACTTTCCATTTCACGCTGTGTGAATTTTATTAAGATCTCCTTCTCAGAAGCTAAGTGCTGGCTCTATGGGGCACTAAGTGTTGGCAGTCACAGCCATGGTAATGTCTGAAGCCTCTTGAGACATTTCTATTCTACTGAAAACTCCTTGGAGAATCATGGAGAAGAACCCGAAACCTGTTTGGTGCTGCAAGACAGTTTGGCCTCATGAATATTTTATGCAAATCTTTTGATGGTATAACCCGAACACCAGCAACACAGCAATCCAGTGTCTGAGTTAACAACATATTGAGAGTGAGGTGAATCTTCCTAAAGACTTCCAATTAATTTTAAAAACTGGCTTAAAAAAATAAACATAATTTAAAATATTTTTCAGTTTAGAATCACTCTTTGTTAATGAAACTTACCTATAATCCTATTGCCTGACAAGTGGTCAGTGATTTTATTCCAATAAAAAAAAAAATGTGTTTTAAAAAGGTAATTATAATTAAATAATTAAAAAGTAATTTGCATTCTGTTTTTTCCTCTTGAATTTACGTAATAAGAATCTCTAATGTATTATAGGCTCTCAGAAATGACACAGAAACAGCTGTGTAGTCTGTCGGCTGAAAATATCATAATTAAGCCAACCATTTCATGCTGGTGGATATTGAGATTAGTTCTATGCTTTGTGAGTGATGAAAATACTAATAGCTGACATTTTTGAGTGCTTAATATGTGCTAAGCAGTACTCTAAATATTTTGTATATCAAGTCTTTTTTAACTGTCATAAGGGTCTTTTGAGATGGGCACTGATCTTTTCTGAGTTAGAGACAGGTACAGGCAAATCATCCGACTTGCCCAAGGTCGCACTTCGGGTAAGTGGCAGAGGTGGAAGTCAAACCAAATGAAACAGAGTCTCGTTTATGCCATGTCGTTTCCTAGGCTAACCCAAGGTTTAATTAAGGATTATTACTCCGTTTAAATACAAGCTTCAGCCTACATGTGCCGATTCATAAACTAAAATGTTATAGTCTTCTCTTTGGTCCCTACTGCAGCGAGCATATAATTGCAGATTTTTCTTAAGCTTTTTAAATTTCAGGAGCTATCAAGTCGTAGGAGATCAGAAATGTGAGATTCCTTAAAAGGGAACAATTATTTGTTTTTATTCTCTCAAATTGCTAGGACATGCATTGCAATCACCTAAACCACATTCCTCCGTTCCTTTATGATGCTGTGAACGCTTCGTGTTTGAAAATTCAAATGCACGTGGATTTTCCCCCTGAGATTCGTTCCCATGTGCTATTTAAAGACGCGTTGGTGGGCCGGTCGGTTGGTTCGGTCAAGGACGAATCCGCTTCAGTAACTCGGGGTCGGGGAGGAGGGTAGCTCGGGGCAAGGGCGCTTTCCACGTGGAAGGCTGATGTGCACTTGAACACGTGGAGACCCATCTCTTTCCCTGTCTCTGTTCTCACAGAATGTGTGACACAGGAGAAGGACTGTTCACTTTTCAGACACGGGAAGGAGAAATGATCTATCAGAAGGTCCACTCGGCGACACTGGCCATAGCCGAGCAACATGAGAGAGTCATGCTCGAGATGGAGCAGAAGGCCCGGGTAAGGCCCCGCCCTCGGCTACCCAAAGCCTGGACGCGAGCATCAGGGGGCCTCGTGCGTGTGCTGTATGTGCGGGTCCATCCGTGTCCACCTGCACCCTGGCCCCCAGAGCTCACCCCGGTTACTGACACCCGTCTCCCTAATACCCTGTTGAGTTTAGAGCAAAAGAAGCTATTTGTGACCACTAACAGGAAGCCCTGCGCTCCATGTGTGACCTAGGACCCGTTGCCATGGTTACCCCAAAAGGCATGGCCACGCATAGAGGATGCCCTAAGAAGCAGCGCTTCCCGCGCATGTCCACATATAGGTGGACGAGCAGATGTAGGTCCAGAATAACTAGGAAAATCAGCTCCTACAAGAAAAGATTCCACCCTTCTTTTTTCTTTCCCTTCTCCTAGAGTCTCTGAATCTTTGGCTCTCTCTGTGGATATTTCAGAGCCGGTAATGAAAGGTTTGCAGGAGGAGCTTTCTTGTTCACCCACAGAATGAGTTGTCTCTCATCCTGTCCCCCAACCATACTACCCACAGTTTCGGAGTCAAGCTATGAAATAATTTAGTCAAGATCCTGAAATAGTACATTTTACGAGTAGCCGGAAAAAAATTATAAGCTTAACCACTAACGTTTTTGAAAAACAAACAATGGGATGATACTGGGCTATAATCTTAAGAAGTGAATATTCAGGACTTGGGGAGATATGTTAGATCATATCTATGAGCAGGCAGGTGGGGCTTTGGGGAGTAAATGGGCCACTCATCAGAAGAATGTTAATAATCCCCCAAATTCTAGGACCATAAGCAAAGGTTCCTGGCCTCCGAGACTTACTTTTATTTCCTTTTACAAGAATGCCTTTACGTGCACAAGTCTCTCTTGAAAGTGAAGTTCCAACAAGTATGAAATAGTACTTAAATGCCCTGTTCATATTCACAAAGGAATAACTCTTCATTTGCTTATTTAAAATAAAATGAAGGTTTGTGCTATAAACTAGACAAAAGTATAACTTGCTAGTTGGAAAGGTACCAAAAACCTATCTAAGATAAAAAAAAAAAAAGTTAGATTTAACTTATTATTATCTACTACAAAATAAAAAGATGGCCCTTTATTGGCCCTCCAGTTTTAAAACTGGGCCATGGAAGATAATTATTGACAGATAGAACATGTTTATATATAGTTTAATTGATTAAAAAGATTTTACAAGATTAATTTACCAATGAGCTATATAAACAATGAATGCCCCAAATATAGTTTTTTTAGGCAACTGAAGTATTTACTTGCATCCTTTTAAAGAGAAGTGATTCAGGAGTGTTTCTAGCTTTACAGATAAACAAACTTAAATAAAAAATGTCTCAACAGCCATTTCTTAACTATCGGAGAAAGAATCCAATAGAATCTTTTCACGTCATATGTTTGTAAAACCTTGTTTTGCCCTCGTTTATTATCTTCCTTCTAGGAGAACATATGAGTAAACGTATTTTGATATATCACCATAATCTAAGTTATGCAATATTTCTGTTCTTGCTTGAAGAACCTAACATCTAGAAAAACAGTAGAAAGAAAACAGTGCATTTACACTGCAGAGTATGGGATAAAAAGAATCACTAAATTGGTAAGGCTGTTAAAAGTGTATATTCTGGTTTCCTTCACTGAGAATGATAACGAAAGAATTAATATTAACTGACTCAATAAGTTTGTTAAATAGAGGTTAGCAACTTATTAACCATTCACAAGTTTGTGGAGTGCTTTGTCTGTGCTCAGTACCTGCTTGGTTGTAGAGGAGACGCAAGAGATGAGCAAGAAAATTCCTTCCTCCTCTAGTGGCTCAGAACATTGTGGGATGGAAATGTTAATACTACCCAGAGTAAGATTATCTCGTGTCCCTTCACTCCTTCAAACATCAAAAGCTTTCCACACCTTAGTGTAACTAATTTAATGAGATGGCTAAGAAATCACCATCACAGATCAAGGATACTAAAAAAACCAACCGGTCTTGTTCATGTTGTCATGACAATGGCACCTGATTGCTCTCTTGAATAATCAGCTTATTGAAGGGTCCCTCAGACCAGCCTCCCTAGAGGATGACTTCTACGGAACAAGAAGATTCCCTTCCCTTTTGCTTCGGCTTCTCACTCCTACATTCAAGCGAAGAATGGAAAATGATCATGATAGAGAAAAGCATCGCAATCTTCAGTAGTCTCTACATGTTCTTTACGTGCTAATCCCAAACCCATCTCTTTCAAAAGAGAGCTTTGTTTTGGGGGACCCATGGGAGAATTAAGCCACGGTAATAAATTGTAAACTGGTGCTATTTCTGAGAGAGTACTGTCAAATAGTTGAGTCTAGAGTTAGATATTTAAGCAAATGGCACCTTTGTTTAAATTTGTTTACATTTCACAGAGATCATTCTTGTTCTTTTGAATAATATTCATTTAAAAATAAATTATCATATTTCCGTTTATAAGATGAAGAGAAATTTCTGATGAGGAAGCAGCATTGTCTTACTCTACCATCTCCCTCATGGAAAATGTGTCTAATGCCGTGTGCCTCTCAGTGGAAGGCAAAGCAGAGAGGAGTGTAGGAGAAGAGAGAAAGGATGAAGCTAGCTTTATGGAAAGCTCACTTAAATAGCAACTCAAAACTAAGTGAATTTGCTCTTCTAGTTTTATACTTGATCATAAAACTTACCCAAGTATTAACTACTAACAGCCGATGAAATAATTTTTTTTTTGTCTAAATAGTTACATGAATGGGGAAATACTATTATATTGTATCAATTCCAAAATGCATATTTTTTTTCACGTTTGAACATCTCTCAAATCAAATGTGACTTATGGCTTAATTAGCAGCACTATTCTTTTATGGTGCTACCTAAAATAATATCAGCTTTCAATTGCTGGTGTCTTAGAGTGCATAAAATACTACCATAATACTCGTAAGGCGTAGTGTGGAAACGGTAAAGTGCTGTTCCCAACCGTAGCTAGATACTATCTTTCAGTTCCTTTCAAGGATATTTCACAAGGCCATAAGCAGCACGTGCTGATTTTAATTTTTGAAGGAATGAGAACGCCTCCCAGAGTGGGCTCAGTCCTGGGCAGTTTGTCATTCTTTTCAGGGAAAGCATTTTTTTAAAAAAAATATTTATTTAAATTAGTTTCAAGTATACAGTACATTGGTTAGACATCTATATAGTTCATAACATGATCCCCCCAATTGCTCCCTCCCTCCCTGGTCCTCCGCCTAGCATCATATTAATGCTGACTGCATTCCCTCTGCCATGTTCTTCATGCCCAACTATCAACTATTAATTTATACTTCTTTAACCCTTCACCCCATTCTCTCGGCCCCCTAACCCTCCTCCCCTCTGTCCATCACCAAATTGTCCACTATATTTGTGAGTCTGTTTTTGATGAGTTTGTTCTTTTTGTTCCCCAGAAATAAATCCAGTGAAAACATTCTTCGTACTCACATTTTATAGGAATCTCTATTAGCTATGAAAAAAAAGTTAGTTTTCCCACACAGAAAATTTTAGGAATCTGGAAGCCTAATAACCTGATGAGCAGTACACAGAAAAATGTTGACACTTTTTACAATCTGCTTTCTAAGTATGTTCATCGAAGTTTAAGAAATTCTAGGAAAAGCTTAAATGCGTGATTTGTGATTGCAAGTGGTATGTAATAGCTAATATGTAGGAATATTTGTGAATTAATTCATTCTCGAAAGTTCTATCCATGAATCTATTGCTCAATATTTTCAATTATTAATCATAAGACAAGAGCCTTCTTCATTATTGACAATGACCAGTTTCCTGCTGGGAAAGGCCATTCACATATTTGTGAAATTTAATTTTTCTCAGTGATGGACACTGATTGTAACAAACCAACACTAGCTCAATTAGAACAAATTGTTATAGTCGATAATTAAAGTGGGCCCGTGACCCTAATTAATCCATTCACTTACTATTGTTCCCATTTCACAACACTAAAGAAAATTTTGTCTCTAAACAAACGCACAAACACAATGAAAAATGCACATTTTTGTAGAAATACACAAAGGAGAAGGAAATAATGAGAAGACAATGTTTAAGTTGGCTAAGTGGCACAGTAACACGATATCACAGTAAGGATTTCATTTACATCACGTTTTTTTTCCTTAAAATTTGTCATGAATACTCTAGATGTCATTTGGGAATGAATATATATATATATATATATATATATATATATATAATATTTAATTGACTTGTTTAGAGTTGATAATGTATAAGGAAATGACTACTTAACATAAAAGAGTATAATTTCATGTTAAATACAATTTTGTTTCTTTCATTTGTATTGCTAGAATTAATAATAAGGAAATTCTATAAGAATGTTTTTTTAACTATGATAGACTTACTTATTCCTAGGCATACAGTCTGCTCATGGCAATTACAAAAAATGATTTCCTTCAAGGAAAAAAACTGATTTCAAAGGTCAGTCAAGATGACTCAGCATACACATGTATAATCATGGCACATACACAAAGAATCAGACTGTCTTCTCTTTGAGACAGCCCAGCAAAATAGAAAAAAAAAAAAATGTAGGCCAGCAGTGGCAAGCTAAAATCTAATAAATTGATGTAAGAATTGCATGGGAAGATAATTAAGGCTACTTTCAAAGAACATGAATATAGTTATTGATTTCTGGGACGTATTTAATGAACGCATATGTTTTCACTGAAGCAACACAGCATGGTGACTGACCGCGTAGACTGGAGGAAGACTGACAGAGCCGTGTGACCTTGTGCAGGTCACGTGCCTTCTCTGTGTCTTAGTTACCTCTCAAAGAAGGGAATGAGGAACAATGATAATATCGACTTCAGAGAGTTAGGCCTCCCGTGGTCTCTAGTAAAAGTTCAGTTATTATTAGCTAATT
>JAQQSQ010001960.1:0-11635 GCA_028627145.1 Eidolon dupreanum
TTTTTTTTTTTTTAAATTTATTTTTTTGACTAGAGGCCTTTTAACAGTCTCCTGATTCCAACAACCTGTGTCCTCATACGGGAAGGGAGGACTTGACACAGATGGGTGACGACAAGCCAGAGACTGGAGTGACGTGGCCACAAGCCCGGGAATGCCCGGGGTTTCCGGAACTGCCAGAGCAGGGAGGTGGGTGTGGGCCCCCAGACCCCCCAGAGGGAACCCACCCTCCTCGTACCCCGGTCCGGGACTTCTGGTTCCCACTACTCTGAGAGAAGGAAGGTCTGTCGCTTCAGTCTGCCCGGTTTGTGGTCCTTTGCTATGGCCGCCCCATGAGATTCACACAGCTGGGCTCCCACCTTCCCTGGGGTAGGGGGCACTCAACCAAGGACAAGGATTGACGGCCAGCCGGGCATTCATGAACTAGTCCACAGGTCTCATCTGGCTCTGCCCTTGGACTGGATGGGGGACAGAGAGGGACAGAGCCCCTGGGCGCTGCACCGTGCGTCAGGCGGGGCTGACGGGCATGCAGCCAGGGTCCCCTGTGGGGCAGCCTGAGCCGGCCAGGGCGTGTTCGGGAGGAGGGCCTCTGGCAGTGGGAGAGAGCGGGGGGTGGGCCTGGACAGGGGGTGCTGTGGGCAGCGAGCGGGTGGGGGTCCCGGGAGGAGCTGACCCAGGGTGGTGGTGTTGGGAGGCAGGCCTCTGGGAGGGGCAGAGATGACGTCACGGGGGTGGGGCCCCCACGATGGGACACTATCCTTATGAGAAGGGACCCTTCTCTCTCCACCACGTGAGGACACAGAGCGGAGGTGTCTGTCACCAGAACCTGATCTTGCCGGCACCTGGACCGCAGGCTTCCAGCTGCAGAGCCGACGGGAGAGCAGGCGTGGAGGCGTGGAGGCCGGTAGGGAGGCTGCGCGGGCAGCCGGACCGCACAGGCCGCGGGGCAGACGGCGGGCGGAGGCGAGCTCCGTTTAGGCGTAGGAGGGGTGCGGCATGTGGATGGACCGGTGAGCGCTTGGGGGGCGGGGGCCAGGTGTCCAGCTTGATATTGTCCCACGGGTCTCTGCGGGTCTGCTCAACACTTTTCAATCTTTTGTGCTCTCTGCATTTTGGATCAGGCCATTGCTATTGCGCTACCCTCAGCTGACAGTCTTTCTTTGGCCACCTCCAAACTGATGTCGAGGGGAACCCTGAGTTTCCGTGTTTGTTTTTGTGGCCCTGAGAGTTAGAATTTCCACTTTCTCTGCTTTCCTTTTGTTGGTGGAGATATCCTGTCTGTTTATTCATTGATGTAATATTTTCTTCCATTTCTTTATACATATTTTATTTTGATTCCTTGAATGTGTCTTAATTTTTTGAGCATATTTATAACAGTTGCATTGATGTATTTTTCTGATAAATCCAATATCTAGGTCCACTTAGAGTCAATTTATATTAACTGCCTTTTTTCCTGATTGTGGGTCAAAATGGTTAAATAGGTTAAAAACTGGACGTTGTGGATGATACGTTTTAGAGACTCTGGATTTGGTTGTGGTTTTCTGGGGATTGTTTTTCCCTTCTTGTCCCAGGAGGCAGTTAGCTTTTTGGACTGACATTGCGTACCTTGCTTCCCTGTCTCAGCAATTCCTGTCCCTGCTCTGCTTTCGTGGCTTCCCATGACTGCTTTTTTCAGCCTGGACCCCCGAGCATCTCCCCTGTGCCTTTAGAATTTAGACTCTCTGCTGCAGGCATGTAGCACAGCCGCCAGCCACAGATTCGAGCAGAGTTTGCACTGAGAAATCGGATGTCGCTCCTGCAGCCCTTGGCTGCCACGTTTCCCCAGATCCTCCCCGGCCTGAGCGTTGATCTCTGCCCCTTGGGCCGCCGGGGCTGTGGCCCTTCTCCACGGCTTCCCACAGGCAGAGCCTTCGTCCAGAGAGCCACGTGGCCTCATTCTTACCCCTTCCAGCTGCGAGTTTTCAAGACCAGCCTCCTGGGACTTCCATCTGCCTTGGGCACTTTCCAGGGGCTCTAACTAGTTTTTGACGGTTTCCCTCAGCAACGACAGCTGTTACCTCTGAGAAGGGCCCCCACTTCACCTCTGCTGTTATTTTGAGGAGTCCCAACATGACGTCCTGATTTTGGTGGTCTTTTCTCACCCATTTTTTTTCAACGTATTCTTACCCATTTTAACTTCTTTTCTCGGATTCAGATTCACAGTTGTGTGACACCCCGTTAGGGTGAAGACATTAAAGGCTGCCGATTGACCCCAGATGGTCCCCTGCACAGCGAGACCTCACGGGCACCCCCCGTGAGCCCCGTGAGTCCCTGGGGCTCCGAGGGCCTGGCTCCCTCCCTGGCAGGGCCTGGTTCTGCCCGAAGCAAGTCGGCAGGAAGACGACTGTTTGCTTTGGGCTTTGTTTAATTTATCCTTGAGCCCAGAGTGCTAAGCACACTTCCCACCGCATTCTCCAGGTCGACGCCAAAGATCCTCATTCTAGGATCAATTTTATCCTGGAGTGGAATCCACTTAACACCAAGAGCCCCGTGCTTTTAGCCGAACAAAGGTCAGACCGTGAGACGTCCGGGCAGCAGCTCATCCATCACGCTGGACGAGAGGGCCACACGAGGAAAGGTTAATGGATGCAAAGGACTGGATTTATCTCAACAGGCGTGTAATGATGTCTCAGAGCAGACATTTCCATTTTTATTCAGTGCGCTGGCTGGATACTTGTGATTTTCAGTTCTAACTACTCCATCCAGGGCGCTTGCCTGGGAGACCGCCTTGCAGGGTCAAGGCCGCCCTCTGCAAGAGACATGCTCTCTAATTATCTGCCGGGGTACGGAACGTGTCCCTGATGGAAGCAAAGATGGTAAATTAATAGGTTACGGTCCCCTTTCCCAATAACTCTTAATAAAGTGTGTGCCTTTAATTAGCCCGTCTCGTGGAAGGGGAAGAGGTGACAAGCCATCCTCTGGGGTGCTCCCCTGGCTTGGGCCATCTCTGGCTGTACATATCCGATTAATTTCGTGCAGGGAGGGGGAAGCTGGTGTCTAGGACGCGGGCAGCCCGGCCTGGCGGCTGCATCTACTGACAAGCGATGAGGGCGGGGTGGTTTCGGGGGGCGGGAGGGGCCATGGCTACGCGTTGGCTCTGTTTTGGGGCCTCCCCACGTGCTGGTAGAGTTCTGAGGAGACAGACGTCGGCAGGCGCTCCGTCTACGAGTGCAGGAGGCACAGACCACACGCGCTGGCCCCGTGTCCTTGCGCCCGTGCAGGGGGTGGACTGACCATCGAAGGAGACGCCTGTTCTCCCCCCGGGCGTGGGGGGTGGAACCCACGGGTGCCCGGTTGCCCACCAATCCCTTCCCCTGCTCAGGCATTTGGGGACCACACCGGGGCACCGAGCTGGGTTTTCTGGGACGCCGCCAGGCCAGGTCGGAGCGGAGTCGGGAGGGGACCAGCGGGGACTCCGGCAGGTGCAGCTCCTTCCTTTTCGGCCTCCAGGTCTCGACCTGGAACATGGCCTTGACCTTGTCCTGGTCATTCATCGCTCCTGCGTCCGACCGCACTGGGCATAGCCGGCGGTGAGGGCTGGGCCCCAGCCGGGCCTGTGGTTTGGAGACTGAGCCCACAGCACCCACCATGGGAGGCAGGTGCCAGAAGGTCCCTCTAAGCTGACCAGAGGGTCCCTTGGGGCCGAGCGGTTGGCGTGACCCCCGTGGGCAGCGAGGCCAGCTCCCTCTGTGCTCCCGGGGAGCACATGGGGCCAGCGAGCCGGTGTGCTGTGGCCGCCCCGTCTTCTCCTGCTGCTGGGCATGAAAACTAGGCCCTTTCCCTTTCTCTGGCTTTTCCTTTCCTTTTTTATAGATTAATTACTGGTTTTATTGGGTATTGAATAAACACCAAACAGATGTTAGCAGCATGTGGAAAACACACACTTCCTGTGGAGAGGATAAATGGTTTCTCGTCACCACCGTGTTTGATTCGGGCGTCACAAGCACCCTGAGAGGAGCCCAGGGGCGCGCGAGCCACCTGCTGGCCGCTCTCCCTCTGTACCTGCACACCTGAGCGGGGACGCCAGGTAAGTGGGCCTGTGTCTGAGAGGGGCCTCAGGCCACCTTGGTGACCACTGGTTACTCCCAGACTGGCCGTGACATCAGCGCCTGCCACCAGGGACCTCGTGCCAGACGCTGCACCTGGGAAGCGGGTTGGGGTTCGGGCCAGGGCCTTGGCGTGATAGCGAGTGTGTGTCCCGGGAGCCCCGCGGCTGCTCGTGCTGGGGCCGGGGGCTGCTGGTTCTGCCCACGGACTCCAGGAAGGTCACCGGCAGGCAGGCGGGGTGCGAGGTGGTCCAGCGGCGGGGAGCGGGGGGTGATGGGGCGCAGCCCAGCAGCTTCCCAGGGAGGCCCCGGGGGGCAGGCAGCAGATGGCGGGGCGGAGGGCAGCGTGAGGGGCGCCGATCGCAAGCCGCCCGAGCACCGGGCCCCCCGGCCGCTCGCTGGCAGAGGCTTCCCTAGATTTAACGAGCTCGCTGCCCGTCTCCAATGCCGTCAAAGGAACCGATCGCGTGTTCTGAACCCTACGGGAAGTGCTGAGGTGACTCGTGACCCGGCGTCTGGGCACCCCGTTGGCGGCAGCCACGCCGGTCCCCCGGCGAGCCGGGCGGCGGTCCCCCACGACGGCCCAGTGACCCCCTCCTTGCCGCGACCGGACGCCGGTCCCTCTGCAGGTTCGTGGGCGGGACTGCGGGGATGGGACACGGGGGGTGGGGCGCGGGCCTGTCCACCGGCGGAGGCGCTGTGTGGGGCGGGAGGGGACGGTGGAGCTGACACGCATTTCTTTTCCGCTAAAGGACCGGGTGTCTCGGGGTGAGCCGTCCTACTTCAGAACGACGTGCCTCCACTAACCTCCAGTAACCTCCACTGACCTCCAGTAACCTCCACTAACCTCCAGTAACCTCCACTGACCTCCAGTAACCTCCACTGACCTCCAGTAACCTCCACTAACCTCCGGCGAGCGCCGTGGGCGCCCGTGGCTGCTCCCGTGGTGAGCGTCTGTCCTGGGCTGCCGCCGCCACCCCGTCTTTGCTGTCACCGTCACACAGGAAACGGGCTGGTGTCCCTGTTTGTCCTGTGGGGCCGAGGGAAGGGCAGACGGCCGGGAGGGACAGACCCTCCGTGCGGGGGTGACGAGGGCACGGACACCTGGCCCTGGGTCAGGTGACAACTGTCCGAACTCCTCGCACCGGCACCCACGGAAGGAGGCCGCCTCCCTGTGACCGTCGGCTTTTAGGTTACTCGTTTTTTTTTTCCCTTTTTTCTGTTTTTAGAAACTAGGAGTGTTTAGTTTCCTTTTCGTAAGGAAAGGCAGCGTCTTCCGACAGGGCCGTTCGGGAAAAGCTGAGGGTCACCTGGCTGCTTCCTGGTGGGGGTCTCTCTCGTTTTTCGATGAGTGCGGTGACACCGGTGGCCGGCAACAGAGATCGCAGGCGGACGCCGTGCTGACGCGCCCCCCGCACGCTCCGTCGTGTGCTGGCCGCACGGAGTCCCTCCGTCACCACGCGCCTGGCTCCCCGTCCCCTTGCCCTCCCAGCCTCATCCCCTGCAGTCACGCCCTCCTGTCTCTGTGTCTCTGAGTTCTTGGTTAGTTTTGTTTGTTTGTTGCTGTTTTACGCCCCACATGCGAGTGACGTCACGCGATTCTTGTCCTTCCCTGTCTGACTTGGCCCGTTATTCGCAAGATCCAGCCACGTTGTCGCACAGGGCGGCCCACGCGCTCTATCCCACCACCCACCGAGGGGCCCCGTGGTCGCTTCCATGTCTCGGCCGCCGTGAATGCGGGGGCAGGTGTCTCTTGGAGACAGTGAGGCCATTTCCTTCGGCTTCGGCCCGGAGGCGGGGTTGCTGGGCCGTAAGGCGGGCCCATCCGTAACTTCTCGAGGAACCTCCACACTGTTTCCGGCAGCGGCTGACCGGCCGGCGTTCCCGCCAGCGGTGTGTGACGGTTCCTTTCCCCCAGGACGTCTCCAACCCTGTTACTCCTTGTCCTGTTGGTGACGGCCATTCTGACGGGTGCGAGGTGGGTCTCTTTGTGGTTTTGGTTTGCATTTCCCTAGCGCTTAGTGACGTCGAGTGTCTTTTCATCTGTCTGTTGCCGGCTGTGTGTCTTCCTTGAGAAAACACCTGTTCAGGCCCCGCCCACTTGTAATCGATCGTCTGATTTTTCTTGTTGCTGGGCTGGACGGGTCTTCGGCCCCTGTTGGGTAGATATTTCTCCCTTTTCCTGCCTTCCTCCCCCTTTCTCATCCATCCCTCCCCCCCTCCCCCGGGATGTCTCAGAATCTTTTCGCTGGTCCCGTCGTTGCTAGCAGCCTTTCCTGGAGCGTTCACTGCACCCAGCTGCCGGGCGGGTGGAGCGGGGCCCAGGGCTGCAGGATCTAGCCCGTCGCCTTCGTAGGGCTCTGCGTGTTCCCGTTGGGAAGACACAGCTTGTCCCTGTCGCTCCTCAGGGACCCCTTCCCATGGGTGGTCCCCTGGGCTGGGGCGGAGCCCTGTGTCCACCAGCTGGCGGACGCCGTGTTTAGATCCGTGACACGTTTTGCTGGTTGGCGGCTGGTTTTTCTCCAAGGAAGAAATTTTGCCCTTAACAAAAATGGTGTCAGCGCCCCCTCCGTGAGGCTCCGTGGGCGACCTTGCACTTGGGGCAGGCACGCGTGCACCACTCATGCGTCTCCCGTGTCCCCTGGGCCTCTGGACCTGTCCCTGGGCTCCCGGCCCCTCCCAGGACCCACGCGGCCCCTCACCTCTGCCTGGTCGCTTCTGACACGCCATGCGGCTGAGGCCTCATCCAGTTTCACCGAGAAAACAGCTCAGTTTGGTGCGGCCGTGGGTGAGGAATTCACACTTTCCCCACAAGCCACCGGGCTCGGGCGGATGTCAGTACGGCTGGGATCCAGGCGCCATTCACGCGTCAGGCCCGTTTTGATGAAAGCGTCTAACAGGAAAGCACTGGGGGCTTAGGCGAGACGGCCAAACAATCTCAGAGCCATTTATCTCAGAAATTAATTCCAAAGAAAAGTTTCCCCGGGGGGCCGCAGCTTTAAGTTTGTTTTCAATTTATGAAAACCCCGAAGCCTTGTTTTCTGCCTGCGCCAGGAGCTGTCTGGTGACTGTGCGAAGTCAGCGCATCTCTCAGCAGAAGCCCCCGAGCGAGCAGGCAAGAAGCAGCCAAGGGAGCAGAGGCCGGGACGGAGCGAGCGCCCAGCCACCGCCCGTCTGCAGCGTGTCCCGGGCCAGCCGAGGTCCTCGGGCGGGGTCGCCGCTGAGGGCGTGGGCTCCCTCAGCAGAGGCCGACCACCTGCCCGGCCCGGGCCTGCGACAGGCAGCTGAGCAGCGTGGGGGCCAGGGAGCCGCACACCCCAGAGCCAGGTTCTTCCTCCGTGACGGTGTCTGTGGGGACTGGGGGGGCTGCTGTGCCTGCTGCGAGGCCCCCAGCACAGCCGGGCGGGACCGCGGCGGGCTCTGAAGCGCCCCCCGGACAGGCGGCTGGTCGCCAGGCCCCTCCCCTCAGCGGCAACGAAACCAAACCGCCCAACGCAGAGCTGCTGCTCAGATGAAGATTTTCTCCTTAGGAAAAGTTCCGGTGGATTTCGTGCCTGTCACGTCGGGATCGCCCGAGTCCAGGGGGCCTCTGCTGCCCTTCTGCTCCGGCCCACTGACCTCGGGTTTCCGGGGCGGAGTCCCCGGCTGCCCGGGGCCACGGGAGGGCTGCGAGCCGGGTCCCGCAGGCCCCTGCGGGTGGCGCCGTGCACCGCCGGTCCACGCAGAAGGCCGTTCCCGCGGCTTGCATCTTCTTTGCATGCAGCGGGCAGCACCCGCTGTGGACGGAGGGTTCGGGGAGCCCGCCTGAGACGAAGTGCACCCAGAAACCCGGGTCCACGTCCTTCCGACACGGCTGCCGCCTGGGCCGGTCCCGGCGGGCGGTGGGTCTGTGCCCCGTTTCGCCTCGGGCGGCCTTGCCCCTCGCAGACGGCGTCCGGTGTCCAGCGTCTGGCCCCAGCGAAGGGCCTCGGCCGCAGCTGGGCTCAGCCCTGGGCTGGCCCCGTGACACCGGCCGCCTGGACGCGTGTGCCGAGCGAGCGCCGGCTGCGAGGCCTGCTCACACGTGCCGTGTGGGTGCCCTGTGCACGTGCGGCCGGGGGAGGCACAGAATGTGCCGGAAGCCCCGCGACACGCTGGCGGGGTCCACGCGGTGACGGGGCCTGCTCGGCCCTCGGCCCCCGTCCCGTGGCTCAGCCCGGCCCCCGCACGGTGCGACAGGAGACTCGGGGTACCGCCCTCCCCCTGGGGGACACGGGCGCGGTCCTTTACCCGGGTGGCGAGGCTCCACTGTGACACTGGAGTGTGTGCACAGCGGTTCGGTCCCGACCGGGCCGGGCCGGGCCTGGCGGGCGGCCGTCCTCTGCACGGGGGGCCCTGCAGACAGGCCGTCCGACGGCTGTCACTCGGTAGCAGCCTCCTCCCTGGGGACACTGCCCTCCTGTGGTCCTGCTGGCCGCAAGGTGGCCGTCACCGCCGGGGCACTACCCACACCAGGCCGCGGTCCCCGCTGCTTGTGACCGGCCGGGCGAGGAGCGAGCCGAGGCAGTGGGGGCGGCGTCACAGCAGCGCCCGGGCTTGGGGGCTGTGGCGTGGCCTCCGAGGCTGGCACACTGGGCAGGCCTGGCCTCCATCAGGGAGCCCTGTCTGGTGGCCGCTGCGGGTGCCATTGGCAAGCTGGCTCGAGGCCTGCCCCAGGGCGTCCTGGGCCCTTGGCAGTGGGGCGGGTTCTACGCCCGGCGACGAGGCCCCAGCCCAGTGAGCCGGGCCTTGCTGTGACCTCTGCATGCACACATGGGGGGCGGAGGGGCTGCCGTGGACCCGTCCCTTCCCAGGCCCGGCGGGCTCTGATGGCCCCAGCGGGCTGAGCTCTGGGGACGATTTCCCCTGGGGTGGGCCCCGTGAAGAAGGGGAGCCTCTGTTGTGTCTCAGAGGCTCCTCCCCTCTTGCTGCCTGTCCCCAGGGCAGGGGCCTCTGTGCCATCGTCACCGAGAACGGGTGTCCCCGGGAGCCTGGGGCCCGTGGTGTTGAGTGCGCCCGCCTGCCCTGTCTCTGCAGGATGGCCTGGCCTCCACCCGCAGATGACGCCGGCGCCCGGCCCAGCTGCCCGCCACCGCCACTCGGCCCAGGGCGGGCTGCAGCAGAGACGCCCCGCCCGCCCCGCCCACCCCGCCAGGATTAGGATTTGTAACCTGGGCCATTGAGCCGACATTGAGTGACGCGCGCGTCACGGAGCAGACGCAGCCCAGCGCGTGGCTCTCTGCAGGGTCCCAAGTCCCCAGCCCTGAAGCCCTCAGCGTCACGCCTCCTTTCCCACCGGCCACACAGGACCGCTCCTGCCAGCTCTCAGCCCCCACCTGCTAAACGCCGCTGGAGACCCAGTTGCTACCTTATGAATGAAGTCGGAGGAGCGTATTAAGAAGTTATGTGGATCCATTTTTCTAAAAACACGACGGAAAAACTAGTCGGCGTTAGAAACGTGCTGATTTTTATGTTGTGATTGTTCTTTAAAGCAGAGTGCAGTTTAAATAGCTCCACGAATTGTTTAATTAACGACTCTGTTTACCTGAAGAGCTGGCCCTGGAAGGGGGGGGTTTTCTCCCCAGAATTAGCCGGAACAGTGGAGAGTTCTGGAACACGTCTGTGGGGGCAGCCTCGGCCTCAGCGGAAACCGGCCACATGAGCGTCAACACCACACGGGCAGGACCCGAGCCTGCTCCCAAGGGCCCGTTGCCCCGGGAGGAGCCCCGACAGGCTCACTGTCCCCCACCCCGTGAGCTGCCTCCCGGGACCTCTCAGCTCTGCTGGCCGGTCCGGTGAACAGCCCCGTGTGCTCGGGGGGCCCTGGGCGCCCCAACAGGGCCTGGGAAGAGGGGAGAAGCGTCCTCTGTGGGCTCGAGCCCAGTGCGGCCTAACCCGCGTTCGGGTGCTGGGCAGCCCAGGACCCCTTCCCACACGTCCCCACCACTGCCGCCTGGGACCCCAGTGTGTCCCGCTGACCCTCGCCTGCCGCCTCCCCTGGTCTCCAGGTGCAGAGCAGCCACCGGGGCTCCGTCCGGCCACCCTCGTCCTCCCGGGTGCTGGCGGGGAGGCCGTGCCCCAGCCCTCGCCGTCCCTTTAGCGACGAGGGGCAGCGTGCGTCCTGCACGCGGGCTGTGAACTCGTCGCCGCCTTCACGGGCTGCTCCGTGTCCCCAGACTCGAACGGTGACGTCCCAGCGCCTGAGAATGTGACTGGTGAAGATGGGTCTTTCCAGAGCTGACCGGGTTACGTGAGGTCACTACGGTGGCCCTGGTCCCGTGTGGCCGAGGTCCAGACAGGAGGGGACGTCAGGACACAGACGCAGAGGGACGGCCCTGTGGGGACAGGGGCAGGCGGCGTCTGCACGCCAAGGAGAGGCCTCAGGAGCCAGCCCCGTCTGCACCTGCTCCGATGTCCGCCTCCGGGGCCGGTGACGAGTGTCTGTGGTTCGGGCCCCGTCTGCGGTGCGTGGTCACGCGGCCCGGCAGGCTGACACGCCCGGTGCTGGAAGGCCCCCCGGCCCTGCCCGCTCCCCCCCACCCCAGTCCCGCCTACTCCACGCCCCTCTGCCCTGCCCTGCCCGCTCCCCTGCCCCTCCTGCTCCCCCCCAGCCTCCCCCGGCCGTCTGCTCCCCCGGCCCCGCCCGCCCAGCACCCCGTCTCTTCCCGAGGGCAGTGTGAGCAGATGGCCTCTGACGGCCTCTGATGCACAGACACGAGACGCGGAGACAGCGCTGAAAATCGGGCGTCGGACGCACTGTGCTTGGCCTCCCCTCTCCCCCCCGCTGTGCTCAGGGCCTCAGCCTCCCCGCGGACGCAGCCTCCGCGGCTCAGAAAGACCCGGGATGGCGACAGGGCCTGACCGGACGCCCTCGTCAACCCCACGGCCGGCTGGGTTCCCGAGGGGCCTGGTGTGTGGACATGTGGACGGTGGTCACTCTGAGTGGTCCCAGCACTGCTGGAGGCTGCTCACTCTGCCCCCTCACTGACGTCTGGACACTCTGCATGGTCCTGCCCCGTCTGTGGCTCCGGCGTGTGGGCCACCAGCCAACGCGGCAGGTCCTTGGTCGCGGTCAGCGCCGCGTGGCCGGACACGCCTTCGGATCTGCTGGTCCAGGTGCACACACGCCCAGCCCCTCGCCCAGGGCGGCGTGACTGGCACCTGGGTTTGTCATTGTGCACTCGGCTGGCTCTCCCGCCCTCCTGAGTCACACCTGGATGGGGCCTGGATGGGGCCTGTGACGAGCTGGCTCCTGGCGTGGGTAGCGGACCCCGTGTCAGCCACATGCCTGTGCGCTCGGAAGCGGGGAGCTGCCACCGTGGCCCCTCCCTGTCCTCCTGGCTCCTGGGGGGCGTCCTGACCTCCAGGCCCCTCTCACCTCCCGGTGTAAAGGGACAAGGAGAGGCAGCTGGAGGGAGCTGTGGACGGTCAGAACTGGGCCGAGCAGGGTGGGCCCGGACAGGGAGGCCTGGCCCGGTCCACGGCTCCTATGATATGTGTGGGAGGGGCTCCCCACCCCGCCGGGACCTGGGGGG
>JAQQSQ010001961.1:5000-11634 GCA_028627145.1 Eidolon dupreanum
TCACGGTGAAGGCGTACCGTCACACGATGGGTTAGCGCGCCAGGAAGTGTGGAGAAAGCAGAGTCCCGGCCGCAGCCACCACGCAGCACGAGTCCAGAGGGGCCCCAGTGTCGGGCTGGGGGCGGGCCTCGGCCAGAGCCCTGCGCCCAGGCCCTGGGTCAAGCCGTCCTGTGCAGCTGTCCCCCCATCGACGGGCCTCACCCATCGAGCAGCAGACGTGGCTCTGCGCTTCAGCAGAAGGGCACTCTGTACGTTTATCGTGAGGACAAGAATCCGCGAAGCTAGAACCGCTTCCTTCACGCGCTGGAAAGAAAATGGAACAGATGGCACCCCTGCAGGACACGAGGCCGGCGAAGAAAATGCAGGGCTGGATGCGGGAGCAGACAGATATCGATTAACAACGAAAGGAAGGCACTGCCATCTGGAGCATGTGACGACGTCCTGAGTGGGGGTCCGGTGCCGGCCTCGGGGACCCTGGTCGGTCAGACTCTGGGAAGGTATTTCATTTGGGGCTTCAGCTCTGTCTCCTGCACTCACTCCGGGAGTGAGAGTCCGCAAGACCACCGACGACGGAAGACTCTTCACGGGCGGCTTGGCTCTTTCTCACAAGCCCAAGTGTTAAGGTTCTTGAAGGTCTGTGTTAAAGCGACCACTGTCTCATTCTACCAGGTCACTAGTTAGAATCACACGTGGAAAAGGACGCTGCCGTTTCTCAAATACTGCAGGATATTCGACAGCAGTAGTGTCTCCATTGTGGGATTTCATAAGCAGAAGGTGAGCCCCAGCTTCCGGCTAAGTTTGGGGGCACAGACTGGAGGAGCCCCTTTATCTGTGCTGCCCTGGGTCTGAGGCGAGAATAGCCAAGGGAGGTACCTTGAGAAGTCTCCATTGATTAAACACTCCACACACACACGCTCGCACATATGCACACGTACGCACATGTATGCACAAGCATGCATGCACCTCACACACACATTCACACATATGTACATTCATACGTGAGTGTGTACGCTCACATGCGCACACACATACGCATGCACATGTACATGCGCACACTCAGGCGTGCACTCTCTCTCACACACAGCAGGGACTCTGCCAGCGCCCCAGGCTCCTCTGCTACATCCTGGACGTCGAGCCCGCAAATCCCCATCGCAACGTACGGGGAAGTATTTAACTTTCGTTTTTGCATTTTTAAAAGGTAACGCTTCTGTCTGAGTGGATTCAATGGACTCTGATCGCACCGACGCGTGTCCTCCAGCTCTGCGTGGGGGCCGGGGACGCCTCGGCCGACGGTTTCCCGGGACGGGCACGCAGGCGGCCCAGGCGGGGGCGGTTTCCCGGGACGGGCACGCAGGCGGCCCAGGCGGGGGCGGTTTCCCGGGACGGGCACGCAGGCGGCCCAGGCGGGGGCGGTTTCCCGGGACGGGCACGCAGGCGGCCCAGGCGGGGGCGGTTTCCCGGGACGGGCAGGCAGGCAGCCCAGGCGGAGGCGGCTGTGACGTAGCATGCGGCTGTGTGTGATGCGCCGTGTGAAGGCCCGCGTGAGCCTCACGGCCCCCGACGCCCGTTCCAGTTCTCTGATGACATGGACATTCCTGGCGGTGGGAGGGTGCACCCCTCCCATTGCTCAAGTCACGTGTTGTCCCTGACTCACCACCGCCAACCATTACTCCTTAATTCGCCACGCTGTACAATGTCATCGGCTGCGTGGGGCTGGTTAATGTCTTAAATTTCTAACCTAACTACTGGCAGCACTTGAAACGCCACCCTCCCTTGACCTTGGAGAAAAGTGACTCTCCATAGGACGACCCCAAAATGGCAGCCGCTGGTGCAACCTGATGAAACGCACAGGCCAGGCTAAGTGTCACCAGCGTCACCCAGCTGCTCTGTGGTTTTCGTCTTCTGTGACCGTAAACTCCGTGTCATTATCATGAATATAAGTTGCTATTTCTAAATTTTTTTTACCAAAATAAATCCAGGCACCATCTAGACTTAGCGATTTTTCCCATAATTAAGCACCTAATAATATCGTGCCCATCTCTTTACTGTAGCTAGTTTTAGAAATGTTTGGGGCTTGTGAGACTAGAATGAGAATTTTGAAATTTAAGTTTTTCTTTCTTTTCTTTTCTGGCCAAAAATTACATACCTTTAACTGGCAGAATACGATCCACAAGAGGAGTTTGGAGTTTGGGACTCTTTGCTCGTGGTAGAAACTCTAGAACATTCTTTGCACGAAATTCGCTTATTTTATATAGAATCCGCAGACAGCCTTGTGGTTTGGGCTTCAGCGTCGTGGTGGTCCGCGGGATGTGGGTATGCATAAAGGTTTGGTGAAGCATGTTTCTTTCCTTTCTCTTTATTTCTTTAAAGAGAAACATCTTAATGTTTCCTTTTCTAAAACTCTGTGTGCACATTGTAGCTGTGACTGTTTGTCCAAACTCCCAGAAACCTCCTGTGGCTGGAATCTGGCTCGCCCACCTCCCACCATGCCCTCAACCCACGACGTCCCCACGCAGCAGGTCACCCACCGGGACACAAGCTGAAGGTGCTGCTTCCCCGCCTAACGCTCACAGCGCCTGTGCAATTCGCCACAAGGCACACCGCTGCTCGGGGACCCTTGAGGTCTGCCGCCGAGCACCTGCCAGGTGATGAGTCTTACCTCTGCACAGGGCACCACGCCGATGCCGCTGTTGGTCAGGGCCCGAGTGTCCGGGGAGCGCCACGGTGGCTCCCAAGGTCAGTCCTTTGCTCCCACGGCGGTTGCACATGCAGGCACACACACGTCATTTGTGGGGTTGCACGGTGAGCAGACACTTCTCCAGGGCATGGAGAAGTGAAGCAGACGGAGCTGCCCTCGGGGTCGGTCAGTCACACGGTGGGTGGTGTAAGGATTTTCCCGCCTGAATGCGGCATTCAAATGAGATGAAATGACATCTGAGCCACGAAAGCGTCCCTTACGATGCCCCGTCCTGCCGTTCATGGGCGCTGTCGTATTCACTCTGTCTTTCTAAATAGTGCGAATATCCCGCACATGTATATGAAGCTGATTTTGAATGACCCCGTCAGAACGGCCGTGTTAAACAGCAAACGGTGCTCGGAGCATGATCTGTAATGGAGAACACGAGTCGACGAGTATAACTGCTTTTGCATTTTGAACACATGGTGTTGATTTTAAGATATACTATACGATAAAAATTATGTGATAGGAAACATCTATTTAAGACATACTTTACATGCTGATGAAATATTTGCTATATAATGGGGGGAAATGGGAAAACCCCTTTCCCTACCCATGGAAACATCACACATGAACCTGGCCCACCACTCAAAAGAACCCCCGAGCCTGGGGAAAGGGGTCCCCTCTGCATCATCATTGCATAACTAACCCACATGCCTATATCTATAGCCTGTTTGGTTCGAGAAAAGGCCCCGATGACTTAGAGAACACGTACACCACCCCCATGTTACTATCGTCCAGAGAAGCTGCCCAGAGGCGGGGGCTTCTGACTGAAGAGTCCAAACCCTTCCACACTGACCATTGACGGCCAGAGCAGAATCCCCTTCCTCAAAACACCCCGAATCACCCGGTTCCATACCTCGTTCTCTCTGTGCAAACCCAGCCCAGCGGGGTCCCACCGGTGGTGGACGCGTAGGACGCCTCGCCAGGGGCCAGGGCTCTGGAACGCACGGAGTAAACACACGCGGGCCGTGTGGCTGCCCGGCCCGCGTCTCCGTCCCACCCACGCTCTCCATTGACCTGCTCGCCCTGGACTTTACGCTCAGACGTTAAAGTTGCCGGACTCCCGAGCGAGGTGACCGCCGCCTGCTGCTGCGTCTGCACCGCTCTTCCTGCAGGCGGCGGCAGCGCGGTTCTGCGGTGCGGGCAGACTGATGGTGACAGGACGCCGGGCCACGGCATGGTGGCCGCGCCGAATGACCCCACACGGCGGCCGAGGTGCGCGCCAGCATCGCGCACACGGCGGCACTGCGGCTGCGCGGAGCCGGAGACGCGGTCAGCAGCGCCGCACAGCGGCCGCTCAGCGACCCGGCGGCGACCCCCGCCGCCTGCGCCGGGGCTCCGGCCGGTGACCGCGGCGTCCTCTGCTGATGACAGCCCACCCGGGAGCGGTTCTGACTGCAGATGTCCCTCGGCTGAGCCCGCGAGGCGGAGGACAGGAGGACCACACGAGCCGGCGCCCGGCGCTGCTGCGCCGGCCGTCTCGGACCCGGGTCCTGGGACACCGCGTCCTGGCGACGCGGCCCGTGTCGCCGGCCACAGCGGGACACCGCAGCGGCGACACGGGACCACGCGTGACTCACCGAAGAAGTTCTAGATTACGCTGAGTTTGCTGGTTTTCAGGAAACATTAACGCGTCTGATAAATGCGGGAAGAATTTCATCAGGTGGGAAGAATTCCATCAAGTGGGTTCACGTCTGTTCCCGCTTTGACACTTAAGAGTAAAGGTAGGATTTATCTAGAAAACGCAACACCTTTGGGCTTCTCCCGCCGGCCGGCCGTGACTGGGTGGATGAGGTCATTGAAGCCAGGCCTGGCCAGACTCTTCCGGAATGCCAGCTCCTGGTTGGCAGGGCACCTTATCAAGGTGCTGGGAGCCGGAGGCTGGCCGTGTCCCCAGAGGTGGCTTGGAACACAAGCCTGTGCAGGCCAGAGGAGGGCGTGGACGGCCTGCTGCCTGCTTCTCTCCCCCGGCCCCCGTGATGGGCCAGGCCCCGGCCGCCTCCAGCACGGTCTCAGTTCCGAAGCCCCGGGAATGGCAGCGGCCGGAGCCCAGCCGATGGACAGCAGCGGAGACGCGGGAAGGGCATCAACGGCCCTCTCTCAGCCCCACGGCGCCGTTCCCAGCGTCGAGAGTTTTCGCTAGTGCTTCAGTTTTACTCACTATTTAAGGCAAAAACTGTAAGGAGAGGAGTGAGGTAGAAGGAGAAACGGAAGAACGCGGAGTCCGCGGAGACGGTAACGGGGCGCAGGGCGTGGGGGCGCTGGGCGAAGCCTGCGGCGGGAGCCGGGGTGCCCCCGGGGGGGCGGCCGCGGGTGCCAAGACCGCGGAGGCGCCCGTCAGCGGGACGCGCGTGGGAGGTCACTCCAACCGCACCCTACTCCTCAGGGACTCGTAACACATTTTATATAAAAATGACTCAATTAGGAAAATGGTTCGGTTGTGCGGTGGACAGCTCACCCCCACCCGCTCCGCTTTGGAACCGACCAACCAGGCTCCTAAGCGATGGAAGCTTCGATCCCGGAAGGTACCTGGCAACATGAAGTTGGCCACGTGAAGCGGCCCACACTCCGCCCTGTTTGGTCCTAAAAAGAGGCAATTTCCAATGGCCGGAACCACTGCATAGGTAGACGCCTTCCTTAGTAAACACACAGACAGCCTCTCGGAGGCCAGGCAACCCATCTGCATCATCTTCTTTTGAAAAATTAGCCACTTCCAAGCCGGTCGGTGACCCAGAGCCCGAGCCACTTAGGCCCTTGTGACAAGATCATTTCTCCACATACAGTTTGCAAAGGCAACGAAAGGGCGGAGATTAGAAGTCGGCGAGTGTCAGCAGCCGCGGGAGGGTGGAGATGAAGTCCCGGGCAGACCCGGTGAGAAGTACATTCCTTTTGATTGTTGTCTCTTGCTTTTTAATGTTCTCAGAAAATGCCTGTATCTTTCAGAGTCTCTCAAGGATTTTTAGATAAAAAGAGAGGTTTTATCTTTGCATGTCTATAAGCAGTGAAAAACTCCGGAGACCAAAACCTACAGGCAATTCAAATAAACTAAATCCGATCAAGGTAATATCAATGCCAGAATTAGAAGAAAACCCAGAGAGAATATCAATAACAACATTAAAACAGCAGGTTTCAACTGGAATCAATAGGCAGAATAAACAGAAAAAATTAAGTCACAAAGTGTTAGTAGATAAAAGCTCCCCACTCATTAAAATTCTGTTTGTCTTTGTGTCTTTTTATCAATGTACCTATATATCTGTGCAAGTGTATCAAAGTTTGTAACGTAAAAGAATGATGAAATAATCTAATTAATTTCCGGTGTCATTCCACATATTTCTTTCAAGTCAGAACTGCAATATTAATAATGGTTTGCAGTTTAATAAAATATCTTTATGTCCTATTAACTCATATACCAGCTTGTTATAAAAGCCACTTTCTATCAAATAGCTAAACTTCAAAAGAGTTTTGCTTTGATCAGGAAGAAAAAAAATCAAGTTCATTCCATTTGTGCCGAATAACCTCGCCCGGTTTTACAGGAAGACGGTTGTCGGTGCTGCCGTTCAGTCACGAAAAATATTCCGATGGGCCCAAAATAAAAAGGCAGGTCTCGGGGCCAGCAGTGAACGTGGGGAACGTGCCCTTTCATGTCCGTGGGCGAAGGAGGATGCACTTCCGGAGAGTCCGGGCTCCACACGCAGCCCCAGGGCAGGTGACGGCTCGAAGCCACCCAGAGAACACAGGTGACACGGTGGGATTTCAGGGACACCACTGGCCCTGAAACTCCACCTCCTTCCTCCCCTTCTTCAAGTCTCGAGTCCCGCCCACTGATGGACAGACAAACTTGTTTCCTTGGGTTGGCAAAGACCTTTTAGATAATTCCACTCCGTAGCCCTGGTA
>JAQQSQ010001962.1:0-11633 GCA_028627145.1 Eidolon dupreanum
CCCTCCCGCCCCCCAATATACTCAAGATGACTAGCTCAATTTATACATATTTCGAATGGCAAGTCAATTGTCTGTCTTCTGTGTTTCCCCTCTAAAACCATTACTATTCCATTTACTACAACACATTTCATCTTTAAAGCTGTTTGTTTCACCCAGGAGACAGAGGGCTCCTTTAAGTCAGGGGCTTTTTCTTTTAATTCATCTTTTATTCTAGTAACTAGTACAGTGCTCAATAATATTTGCTGAATGAATAAAGAAATAAAGTCAGTCTGTGATTCTAATAGTCCATATCAAATGAGTCACTCATTTCTCTCTAATGCATAAGATTTATATATAAAAACACATTGGCTTTATCAGGGTTATTACTAACTTTTACTCATATTAACTATTATATAGTCTTTTCTTTGCCAAACACATTAAAATATTCTATGTTGAAAAGGCCTTCTGGAATCCAGCTATTATCGAGATCCTGGCTGATTCATATAGATAACTGGCTTTGTTCTCTTAGCTATTTCTCAATTTCCATTCTTTCTACAAATATTATTGTGTCTATTAAATGGATATCAGTTTTAAATAATCAAGTTACAGACATGACAAAAAAAAAAAAAGATCCCTACTCTTCTAGAGCTTACATCCTGTGACGGGAGTAGGAGTAGAGAAAGAATCTATTAACTGATTAGACTATAATATGATTTGTGAAATAAATTCTTTATTTTTACAATCTAAGAGCACTAAAAATTGTTGAGGTAGTTATATCCTTTCTACTTAGTAATGTGGTATAGTCTTTTCTATTTAAGAATTAATCACGAAATCTATATATAACCAGCTAATATTAACCAAACATTGTTCAATTAGCAAAATGGCATTTTGAAAGCTTTTATTCATGGTAACAAGTTATTTTTCTTATTAAAAACAACTGTATATTAGTTAGCTTTCTCTAAATTATATTACCAATACTTCATTATACTATGTTACACTTTTACCACTATAGGGCTAAATATAAGTAGTGAAACACACTGGTAAAAAGCCAGAATCAGACAGAGCTAAATTCAAGTCCTACTCTGCCGTATACCAGTGGTACAATATAATTAGGCAAATTATTAAAATTATTGAGGTCTCAGTTTCCTAAAATGTAAAATGAGATTATTTATAGTAGAACCTACCACATAGGGCGGTCAAAAGGAGTAAACAAAATTATGCACTTAAAACACTTAGTAGTCAGTGTGTGTCACAGTGCAAGTACCATATAAACGTTGGTAGCTATACTTGTCATATCATTAAGTCCTTGGAAGTTTTAGCAGTTTATAAAGCTTACTTTCTAAATTAATATAAAGTGTTGAAAGTAACTGCCTACTTAGAGCTGAGACCAATAACAGTATATTCATTCTGTAGTAGGCAGAATAATGACTCCCAAAGGTATCTCAACCCTAATCCCTAGAACCTGTAAATACGTTGCCTCACACATCAAAAGGGAATTTGCAGATGGGATTAAGGTAAGGACCTTGAAATAGGGAGATTACTCTGTACTATCCAGTGTAGCCAATCTAATCATGTGAATTTTTCTTTGGTGTAGTCAGTCAAAGAGTGGTCAGAGATGTAATGGCTCTGAAGTTAGAGGAAGGGGTCCCTGAGCCAAGGAATGTGACAGCCCCTAGAACTGAAAAAGCCAAGAAAACGGATTCCCTATTGGAGTCTCCAGGAGGCAATGCAGTCCACCAACACTGTGATTTTAGTTAGCCCAGTTACACCTGTCTCAGAATTCTAACCTATGAAACTCTAAGATAATAAATATGCGTTGATTTAGGCCTCTAAATCCATGGTAAGTAGTTACAGCACCAATGGAAAACCAACACAGATCCCAGAAATAAATCAGTCGTGTTGATTTTCTGATATTAAGAACTGTGGAAACTCTGTGGCCTCCTGAAATGATATAGAAGACTTTAGTGTATAAGAATAGATAAACCAGGATGAGTAGAACCACTGGCTATGCATCACTTCACTTTTCACATCTTTCCTGCACAGGGTCTAGGAGGAAGCCCCACACCGAAGGAATCACAGACCCCAAGGAACAGAGGTTGGAAACCATCAGGAGTTCAGGAACTGAAGTTCAGCCCCTGGGGCTGACCCCAACCCTCTGTGACTCAAACAAGCACTCTTCCTTCCTTGTCTCAGGTTTCTGTTCATAAACTGAAGCATCCGGGTTATCTTTCCGTGCCGTTACATTCCAAAGTGAGCTATAGAGATCGTTTCTTGGCTTTTTTTCTATCTTTCTTTTTGTTTGTTTGTTTTTGTTTTGTTTTTTTGTTTGTTTTGTTTGTTTGTTTGTTTTTGTACATTGCATTTCTGGAATTCATGAGCAGAGAGTCACCAACCAAATATTTATAGTTAAACATGATTCGTGAATAGCATCCCAATGGCAATAATATACAAAGAGAGAGAGAGAGAGAGAGAGAGAAAGAGAGAGAGAGAGAGACAACTTTTACAAAATTTTCCAAGATTTTCAAGAACCCAAAAACCTAAATATTGGTAAAAATGTGCTTAAGTGTGACACTTTAGGTAATTAAATGAAATAAATTATTTTTCTAGTGACTTTACTATTTAAGTAGCAGTATATTTTTTTCCTGATTTTTAGAAAACATAATCGCTTAGAAATTTTAATAAACGAAAATTTATACAAAATCCTCGAAAGAAGACTTGACAAGGTAACATTACATTCACATCTGGGTTGATGTCTAACGAATTCCTCACATGGGAATCATACATCTTAGTTCTATGACTTAATTTGTTTCTAAAGAAAGCTATTTATTGTATAACTTTGGTATACTTCAAATATCTTACAAATATACTACATAATACAAGGAGAAATTGTAAAACGAGACCAAAAGTGTGCAGCAAATCTGTTGAGCAATGAATGATTTACCGATAAAAGGGGAAAAATCATCCTGAAATCGGTTAAAAGCTATAAAAATATGACACTTAAGAACCGAGCTTAGATCAACTTAGAGACAGGTCATGAAGGCCATTCCTAAACAACTGTAGTGTCACCACTTTCAGAAAAAAAATCCATCAGCAATGCAGTGGATCTCTTTGATTTAACCATGACAAAGCACCTGTGAGAACTCAAACTTTAAGAATTTTATCATGATGATGACAAAAAAAAAAAAAGAGGAAGCAAAATTTCTATAGTGGTGTTAATGTAATCAGTTAGGTCTTAAGTAAGGGGATGATATCAGCGCATTAAAGATTTGAAGCACTGAGGAACAAGCTTTCTTCTGATTAAAGAGGTAGTGTTAATAATACATGAAGATCTTATTAAAATAAAAAGCAGATATCCTACAGACTTCCATTATAAGTCATGTCTAGTTTAGTGGTTTCAAGAATGGCTAAATTTTCCACTATGTTAAGCCACCTGGAAAGCTGATGGTACAGATAAAGCAGCTGCAAATATAGTTCTCCATTTTTGTAAGAGGTATTATAATGATAGCATGTGTCAGGCTTTTAAAAAAATTGATAAAGAAGTTAATACTGATCTCTGCTAGAAGAGAATGCCCTCAAGGACAAAGGTCTGCAAAATAGGCACCAGTCTCAAGGTTGAAGGGAGTAACTATTTAACTAAGTTGTTAAGGACAAATATTTTTGGAGCTGTAACTGTGCTACAGTTTCCAATCAGGATCAGTATTCTTGTTGGTGCTCCAGTTATAGCTCCATAAGTTTTGAGTTCTCTTTACCTAGCACTGCTTTTCCCAGAAGCCCCATTATTTTTAGTGTGTAAGTTTGCAAATGAGGTGATTTTTTCATTTTTGTTTTTTTCCAGGAATGCAAACATGGAATTATAGCAGAAATATCTGTAAATAAAACAGGGATCTGTCAGTGGTCCTGCAGATACCCCTCCTTACATCCAGAGGTTCTCAAACCTTGTGTACATATGTCGTCTAGGTGTATTTACCAAAATAAATATGAAATATTCACAGACCCCATCAAAAGACTCTGATTCATTAGAGTCATAGAAAAGCCTAAGAATGTACTCTTTGAAAAAGCTTTCCAGATGACTCTGATACAAATGGTCTGGGGCACATTTTCAGAAATATTATAATGTTTGGGGGAGGGGCAGTTCTCTTCAAAAGTTGCTCAGCATTTACAAAAGAGTTAATGGCCACTCTATTAAATCTTTCCAGTAAAGACATTTTTTTTTTAATGTTTGGAGTTTATTGTTTTAGGGAAATTAAGAAAAAGAAGATAATTTCTCTTCTAGAGAAATTCAGAATCTTATAGAAAGAGACTTTGCAAATTATGAAAGTTTTTACATTCTTATAAGAAGCACTATAACTTGTGGCATTTGCTTAGTTACTTTCAAGGTTCAAATTCTAACCCTTCATATACAAAATAATAGTTAAGTTGGAGCCAGTGCTGGGTTAAACAAATTTTTTTTTTTTAATAAAAAATGAGAGAAAATGAGAGAAAAAAATAACATATTCAAAAAAAATTTCTCTTGGACTACACACCTGAATGCATCTTTATGTGATACGAGAGGTTGATTACTCTCTATGTAAGGGCACAGTCATTTCATAATGTTTAAACAACAAATTTAAAGTATATTATGTTAATCAGAAACATTTATTTTGTAGAGTTGACATGGAGGTTGTCTTAAAATACTTTTTCTCTAATCTTTAAAGCTGTATAAGAGAAAAAAACAAACAACTTTAAATTTGTGCTTTCCCTAAGATGAGTTAAGTCTCAGATTTGAATGATAAAATGTAGAAATGGTAGTTAAGAACTATAAAAGGTATCATAACTTTTTGTCCCCAGACCCTAGTTTAAACTTCATTAGCTCAGTCAAGCCCTTAGTGTCAACATTTAATCTTTACAAGAATATTACCTCTAAGTTTTCCCACTTTCTACTTTTCTCCTAGGCAAACATGAGCATTAATACCTGTGTAGATATTAGTATCTACAGCCCAGATCACTCCTTTGAGATTTAGAGCTTTGTTAGTGTAGCTTATCTCGAAAAAATGGCACAAACATCCATTCAGTTGAACGAATCTAAAATTTTATTTTTCTCATCTACTCATGCTCTATTTCCATTCTACTACAAAATCTAGTCAATTTTACTAGCGCTCCCCCAACCCCTATCCCCATCTCCACCCTTCCTGGAAGGGAAATTCTGAAGGAGAAATTAGGCAATGAGTAGAGCCAATGAACTAGAAATTAGTCAGCTATAAAGCAACCACAAAAGTAGGAAAGAGGGGAAAGAAGAAGTAGGCCAACCACAAGAGCAATTAAACACCAACTGAAGTAAAACATGCATCCTAGGAAAGGGGGAAGAAACCAGGAAAGAACTGTCCTCACAAAGGAAGGCAGTGCCCATCATGGATGTCCACGCGGGTGAGGCAGATCCAACCAGTATAAACATCAAAACAAAGGTCAACTGTGACACCTGGGGAAGGGTTAGGGGCCAGTGTTGGAAAAAAAAAAAGTAAGGAAAATGATTTATAATCTTCTATTTAGTTTTATTCTACATTTAGCTTTGGATTTATAGGTTCACTTGTTCCTGAGCCATCTGGTTTTTTCTAATGACATATAACGCTCAGCTTTCAGGGTTGAAGCATAATTGGTTCTCTCACAACAATCTGGCATTCTAAACAGAATTTAAGGTTCAGCAATTTTGTATACAATTGTGGGAGAGATGGATGGCAGACTTGTAGCATAAACTGTCTACAGTAAAGAATATTCAGTGATTTGCTCACTACTGAATTTGAAATTTCTTAGAACTATATTTGACTAAATTTACCAAAGGCCTTTTGAAGGCCTGATGAAATCCCTGTGTGAACCCAGCTTCCTAGGAAAAAGATAGAACTGGCTGGAGAACATAAGCATTGCCAATTAAAGAAAATTAGAACAAAGACTGCTATAGAAACACCAAAGATATATATTTCATGGCAGAATATTGGGATAATAACTCTTTAAGGGATATTATAGAACAGAGGTAGGCAAAATATGGTCTTCAGGCCAAATCCTGCTCACCATCTGTTTTATAAATAAAGTTTTAGTGGAGCACAGTCACATTCATTTCTTGTGAATTGCCTATGGCTGCGTTCATGCTAAACTATTGGCTCTTTAGAGAGTACACAGAGTGGAATGTCCAAAATATTACCTGTGAATGCGAAAGGAACTAGCTCCTCATCCAGATAAACAGACAGGGCTATAATATACTTATGATAAATGCTGGCAATATCCAGTTCAGACAAAAAACTGCTGTCAAATAGAGGTAGAATATATCTTTTAGAAAAGGGTAGTGTGGAAAGCAACCTCAAAGTAAGAAAATAAATATTATAAATTTGTGAATTAACTTTATTTGATATACATTTACTTGATGTACATAATTTTATTTTGTTTATTTGATGATTTCTTACCCAGAAAAAGAGGGCTGATTTACCCAAACCCATACTGATAGAAACCCCTCAGTGAGTATAGTTTTTACAGAGAGAAAATGAGGCCCGTGGAATGTAAAATTAGAGACATAATCATGAAATGTCTCACTCATTTGGAATTTGAACAACTGCATCTACCCAATACAAAAAAATTCTGATATTACACTATTAGTAGTTCATAAAATCTTTTAATTTATTTAAATTTGAGAGGTTATGCCATAATGCTCCTAATGGCTGTCAGTGATTTTCAACTATAGTCAAGATGACGGGGATAAGATGTAAGTGTAAGTTAGAACAATATGTTGAAGTTAAGCAGAAACTACTCCAGAATTTAACTGTGACAATGAATTACTATTTCAGAAAAAAATAAATTTTTGCTTTAATAAATCAAATCTGGTCAGTAAATATTAAAAGACTCTGTAAGCTATATCTTAGAGACTTAATTCTATACCTTGCTTATGCTGTATGGATGACATTTTATTCAATTTGTTCCTGGAAGGCCCTGAGATCATTTACACTGTTTACAAAATTTTGTTGAGTTTTTCCAAAGGGGATTATCAGAAAAAAATAAGTGACTTCAAAACCAAAAATTGAGAAGTTGAGGAAAATAGATTTTATAAAGACTTAGGAAGTCTGTCACATGTATTTCTGAAATATGTTGCAATTGTTTCTTTGAAACAAGGAAATGAGAATTATAAAGTAGATTGAGATGAAATACTTTAGGTAAGAAGTCAGAAGAGAGACAAATTTTAAAATGCAAGCAACATAAAAATGTAGAAAAATAGAAGATAAAAATGAGCATAAAAGAACAAAGGTCTAGTAATGAACTGCATATAAAAATAAAATGGGTTTTGGAATTAGATAGTTCAGAGATTGAATTCCAGCTCAGTATTTTTATGGCCACATGTATATTTTTAGTTTAAAAAATACACATATATGGTAATTACATATATGTAATCATTTATTAACTGCTAGCTGTATTTCCATGGAATTTATTTCAACCTATTCCTTTCAAGTAACTCTGTTGGTTTTTGCGAAGGCAAAGGAATCTAAGATTCGTAAATCAAGGCTGAAATGAGAATGTGGGGAGACACTGAGGCAGGACCCAAGCAGGAAGAAGTCACAAGTCAAAACCTTGAAGATAAGACCGGAAAGTCAACACCTCCTCCCCATGCTATAAAATCATGACGGCACTGGCTACTAGAATATAGGTTCACACCTCAAGGGAGGGAGTGGTGCTGAAATCTCTTTGTATGTACATTATTTACAACAGGGTAAAATGAATTTATAGGCATCTGAAACTGCAAAGGAACCAAGATCCTAAAATAGTTCTAGTGAGTAAGTGATGCTAAATAGAAATTAATAATAGAGCCCAGCACCTATTATTACTAGTTACAAATGCTGATGTCATTGTCATATCTTTAAATAGCACTGTCTCTATTGTTTTATTTTATAATCTATAAAAATATTTATAAAGTCTATGACAAGTTCACTTCTACCTTCAATCCTCTTGACCTAACTTTCTCATCATAGGTTCTTCCAGCACCCAGCAAGGCAGAGCTCATGTCTACATATGCACTATATAGATGCACTGCCCAAATATTCACTTAAAACTATATCCTTCTCTCATCTATAATAAGCAATAACAAAAGCACCTCCTGGGGATTTGGTTCAACCAATGTTGTCAGGCACTGGAGGTCAAAAAAAAACAAACAAACAAAACAAACAAACCAACAAACAAACAAAAAAAAACAAAGGTAAATAACCCTAGGAAATCCTACAGAACTGGATTAAAATAAGTAGAAGGTATAAGGAAAACCCTGTCTTAAATAGCAGCACCCTTCATCTTTCACCCTGACATACAAAGTTCCAAACTATCATTCCAAACATCAGAAGCATCTCATATGAAATGTCTCCTGGTGCTCTTCTATTATTTTTTAGTTGGACATATTTCTAAAGCATATTTCTATCATCCATCATTTGGTAACACTTGAGATTTTTTAAATAAGCCTTATAATTTAAAATTTCTCCATCTCAAATTTAACTTATGAACTTGTGGATATGCCAATGCAACATCCAAATTCCACAGAAATAAAGTAGAAAGAGCTCAAAGAGGTTCACTAAGTTAGCATTCTCTTGAAGACAAAAGTGATAACAACTCACTTGGAAAAAATTTTACTATTGAAACAAGCACTTGGAGATTTATGGTGTATTCTGAACATGCAGGAGCAATTGTCAAGAGAGAACAGGCTCTATTACAAATATGAAGTGATTTTTGATCAGTTAGTGAGTAATTCCCTCCCCTTTATATCCTAAAACACATTATTATTATTTTTTGCTTTAATAATACTTAGGCATTATGAATGATGGAAACACCTGGAGTTGATTTTAACACTACTTTGCTAGCCCAGGGTACTGTCCAAATCTTGTCAAGCTAAATCTCACCCTTGACCTGCCAAATATGATTACCAGAGTCCACTCATTTTCCCACATCCTGCAGCTGTTCTCCTTCCCCTCCTATCCCTTCATAAACATCGCAGCTAGTTCTCTGCCCAGAACTCAAAGAGCAGTGAGAGCACACACTGAAAAAGAATTTTTTCAACTGAAACTCAAAAGCAAAGACGCCTGTGTTTACTTTTGCTTACTATTAGTCTATGCGACATACACGCCTCAAGGACTTTATAGAGCACTTTCATTGGTGATGGCCTGAAGCAGTCTCTGCTGGAGTGAAATATTAGCAACTTCAGAGTGCTACAGCAATAGAATACAATACTTTATCAAAAAGAGGTGAGGAACACAAGCAAGGCAGGAAGTGAAGCTCCAGTTCCACCTATGTAGACATCAATGGTGGCACCAAGTGATGGGCTACCAGGTTGCCCCAACTGTGGGACCTTGGTCAAGTCATCTAAGCTTTCATCATTTTTATCTTGAAGACAGAATAAGACTATACCAGAAAGATTTCTTAAAGATCCAATTTCTTGATGCATTAGCTAAATCTTGCTCTTTCTCTTGTAAACTTGATAATAACCATGGTGGTTACATTCAGTGAGATTGACACCTCATCTGATTATATATTAAGCCATATGTTCTCCTGATTTCATTGAGATTTTCAAGATTGACTCAATGATCTTTCGGTTGAGAAAGTCCATCCCTACCACCACCTGAGACATTTCTTAATGATGTCCTTTACTCAAAATTGAACAGATATAAGCTTGCGTAGATCCTAAAGAAGTTAATAAGACCAGTCCATTTGTATTCAAAATGCTACCTTCTGAAATCCCTAACTTGAAAACTCTTCAGGCCAACAAATCTTTTGTGAGGTGTTAATATTGCCCTGAAGTTTTTAATTTATTACAGTTAATGACTCCCTCTTCTGCTAATAGAGGGTAAGTTTTTCACAATAACCTTTTGTTTCAAACAACTAAAAATGCTGAGTTAAACAGAATAAACATCACCTTAATTTTTTTAACAAAATAGGAAACTTACAGGATAATTCTTAGGAAAATCTTAAACCCATAAATATAAGTAAAAACCTGAACAATACAACCACATTTTAAAGGCATTTGCCCATTTCAAGGAAGAAAGTAGAAATCAAAACTCAGAGTCTGCCCAAAGTGAGGATTCTGAGAGTAGACCCTCTCCATATTAAGCTGTGACTCCAAAGGGCTATACCTATAGAGAACTCCCAAAAAGATATACCCACAGGTAACCAAAGCAAAACCAACCCTCCTCCAACCCCAGAGAACAGGGGACATTGTCTTGATCCTGATTGAAGCAGGAAGGGAAAGGCGAGACTAAAAACAGATTCTTGATGCCTACGTAAGCAGAGTAATAGGCTTTGGAAACTCAAGCTATGAACTCGGTAGGGTCCCAGGTATCCAGCAGGAACAAACACAAGACTCTTCAACAGGCAGGCGTTCACTTTCATCCTATACCTTGAGAAATGCCACAGATTATTTTTCCTGTGGAAGAACCAGCAAGAGTAAGAGATAACCAAGCACAGAAAGAAACAAGACATTGAATGACAACCAGAATATATTAAAATCATCATACACAAATTATGAAACAAGTATGCCTATTCTCCTAAAAGAAATAAATAACAAACTTGAAAATATTTTCAGGGGCCAGCAAAAATATAAAATGCAACACAGAAGATTTGGAAAAGGACCAAATAAAACTTCTAGAAATGAAAAAAAGGGAATAAAGTAAAAAAATTAATGGATAGTCTTAGTACACAGTAGAAGAGATAATGAATGACATGGAAGATAGATCATAAGAAAGGTAGCAGCAGAGTGAGATAAATGATGAGAACTTTGAAAGAGAGGTAAAAAGAACTGGTGGTTAAAGCAAGGAGGTCCAAAATATCTTTAATTAAAGTTCCAGAAGGAAAATGGAATAGAGGAAATGGAATAGATGAGATATAGGTGAGAATTTCCCAGATAAAGCAAATGTATAGGTTCAAGAAACCCAATGAATACTAAACAGAATAAACATAAAGAAATCCACACCTAAATATATCATAGTGAAACTGGAAAAGGGGGGAGGGAAAGACAAAATCTTAAAAGCATCAGAGAAGAAAGGCAGATTAGCTTTAAAAGAGTGGCAATTAGAATGCCAACTGACTTCTCAACAGCTCTTGACCGATTAAAGTGCACTGACAACTAGCTGCATCTTGGTTATAGACCCAATTGTATATTTTATCTAATACTATAATTGCATGCTGATTAAGCTCTTTCTCTGAACTCTTTCTCAAGGTAATGAGAACAAAGAGGATGTAAATTTCTGAAAATAATTCTGAAACAGTTGGCAGCTTTTAGCTTTATTACTCAATAATGTGGTAAAGCCACTGTACTAGAAATAATGGTGCTTGGCTTATAAGTTTTGTCTAAGTTAAAATCCTGCCACCAATCTATTAAAATACCTTCCTGGAGCTGTGCCACAGAGAAAGAGAAGAATAAGTGGAATTGATTCTTTCCTGGTAATAAATGGACTGCTAGATGATATCCTTAAATATATCTCTAGGCCACCAATGAAGCACCTGATGGTTGCTCAATATTTCTTTTTTCTTTTAAATTAAGTTTTTGGGAAATAAAGGGTTTTTTTACCATACACTTCTGCTTAGATCTTTGATTTGTACTTTATAGCTTATCAATAAATCTTTGACTGTGAAATTAAAATAATAATAATAATAATAATAATAATAAT
>JAQQSQ010001964.1:0-11627 GCA_028627145.1 Eidolon dupreanum
TAAATGGACTAAATTCTCCAATCAAAAGACATAGGGTGAAACATAGGCAGTAATCTCTCTGATATTGCTACTAGTAATTTATTTTGAACATATCTCCTTGGGCAAGAGAAACAAAAGAAAAAATAAATGGGATTACATCAAATTAAAAAGTTTTTGGACAGCAAAGGAAACCATCAACAAAATGAAAAGACAACCAATTGAATGGGAGAAGATATTTGCTTAGGATACATCTGATATGAGGTGATTATCCAAAATATATAAAGAACTCATACAGCTCAACAACAACAAAAAATCTAATTTAAAAGGGGGTAGAAAACCTGAACAGATATTTCTCTAAAAAGGAAATACAGATGGCCAATAGACATATGAAAAGATGCTCAAGGTCACTAATTATCAGAGAAATGCAAATTAAAATCACAATGAAATATCACCTCACACCTGTCAGAATGGCTATCACCAATAAGTCAAAGAACAAGTGTTGGTGAGGATGTGGAGAAAAGGGTACCCTCTGTACTGCTGGTGGGATTGTAAATTGGTACAGCCACTATGGAAAACAGTCTGGAGGTTTCTCAAAAAATTAAAAATGGATATGCCTTTCAACCCAACAATTGCACTTCTGGGTATTTATCCACAGAAAACCAAAACAATAATTCATAAAGATCTGTGCACCACTATATTCGTGGCAGCACAATTTACAATAGCCAAGATATGGAAACGACCTAAATGCCCATCAACAGACGATTGGATAAAGAAGTTATGATTCATATAAACAATAGAATATTACTCAGCCATTAAAAAAAAAAAGAAATCCTGCCATTAGTAACAACATGGATGGATCTAGAGGTTATTATGCTGAGTGAAATAAGTCAGACAGAGAAAGATAAATATCGTATGATTTCACTTATATGCAGAATCTAAGGAACAAAAAGAACCAATCAAAATCAGTCTCACAAATATAGAGGACAATCTGATGATGGCCAGAGGGGAGGTGGGTTGGAGGGCTGGGAGGAAGGGGTGAAGGGTTAAAGAAGGGTTAGTAGCTGACAGATAGTCACAGGGATGGGAAGCACGGCATAGGGAATGCAGTCAGCATTAATGTAATGACTAAGTGGAAAGCCAGAAGAGAGAGCAATTAGGAGGACTGTTTCATAAACTATATAAACGTCTAACCAAAGTACTGTATACTTGAAACTAATAATAAACTTTTTTAAAAGGTGGATGAACGAATTAAAAAACAAGACCAGTACATACAGTATCTACAAGAGACCTACCTCGGGTCAAAAGACACGAAGAGATTGAAAGTAAAGGGATGGAAAAAGATATTTCATGCAAAAGGAAAAAAAAGTTGGGGTAGCAACAGTTATATCAGGCAAAATAGACTTTAAAACAAAGGCTGTAACAAGAGACAAAGAAGGGCATTTTATTATGATAAAAGGGATCAATCCAACCAGAGGATATAAGCCAAACATCTATGCATCCAATCTAGGAGCATTTAAATACATAAAGCAAATATTGACAGAAATAAAGGGAGAGGTCAACAGTAAGACAGTCATAGTAGGGGATTTTAACACCCCACTGACATCAATGGACAGATCATCCAGCCAGAAAATCAATAAGAAACAGTGGCTTTAAATGACGCATAAGACCAGATGAACTTAATTGATATTTTCAGGACATTTCTCCCCAAAACAGAATATACATTCTTTTCAAGGGCACATGGAACATTTGCCAGGAGAGACCACATGTGAGACCACAAAACAATTCTCAACAGATTAAGACTGAAATCCTATCAAGCATCTTCTCTGCCCACCATGTTATGAAAACAGAAGTTAATTACAAGAAGAAAACTGAAAAATACGCAAACATGTGGAGGATAAATAACATGCTACTAAACAATGAATGGGTTAATAATGAGATCAAGGAAGAAATCAATAGATACCTGGAGACAAATGAAAATGAAAACACAATGACCCCAAATCTGTGGAATACAGCCGCAGCAGTTCTAAGAGGAAATTATATCCATACAGCCCTACCTCAAAAAACAAGAAAAATCTCAAATAAACTATCTAACTTTACACCTACAGAAACTAGAAAAAGAAGAACAAAGGAAGCCCAGAGTGAATAGAAGGAAGGAAACAATAAAGACCAGAGTGAAAATAAATGAAATAGACTCTAAAAAAAAAAAACAATATAAAAGATCAACAAAAGATTTGTTTATCTTTGAAAAGATAAACAAAATTGATAAAACTTTATTTAGCCAGACTTATCAAGAAAGAAAGAGAAGGCCCAAATAAAGTCGGAAATGAAAGAAGAGAAATAACAACAAACACCAGAGAAATAAAAAGGATTATGAGAAAATATCATGAACAATTATATGCCAACAAATTGGAAAACCTAGAAGAAATGGATAAATTCCTAGAAACATACTGTCTTCCAAGACTGAATCAAGAAGAAACAGAAAATCTGAACAGCCCAATAACTACTAATGAAATCAAATCAGTAATCAATAAAGCTGCATGAGATAAGCCACCTCTCCTGGGACCATGTGATCCCCAAGGAGAGGTCACAGACCCTACGTCTATAGCAGGGGAGACAGAAACTGGCAGCAATCTGGGTCCTGCCACCCAACCAAGCCAGTATCACCCACCTTTCATTCTGGGAGTGAGGAGGATGGGCTGGTAGGGGGTGGGGAGGGTTTCTGGCCATTGGGCCCCCTGCTTGTCAGTTGGGGTGATTGTCTGGGGCCGCCGGGACCACGCTGTCCTGGACAGGGTGGGGGCTGAGAGGCACCTCTCCTGCCAGCATTGCCTTTGCTCTTCCCTGGGGTCTTGATAGGAAGTTAGGCGAAAAGGGAACAGGATGTACTCTGAGTAATTAGAGACACCATCCTTAACCGAGGTGGCTCTGGGGTCCGATATGAAGGAACCAAAATGGAAGTGCATGGCCAGCAGAGTGAGAGTAAACAGTTAGCGAATGCCCTGGCTGGTGTGTGTGTGTGTGTGGGCGAGGGATGGAGGTTGTGCATGGCAAAGCTCTAACCTGTGGTGCTTCCAATTTCCACAGTGTAAATGCTCCCATCACGGCCAATTTCAGCAGACTCACTGCACGTGGAGCTGGGAGGGGGCCAGATGGCAGTGAGCTCACGGTCTTGGGACAGACACAGCCACTGTAAATAAACCCAAGGGCACAGATGTGGTACTGTGTAGTGAGAGAATTAGGAATTAAGTATTACCTTAGTTTATAATATAATCTGTGATTATAGTAAATGTACATTTAATAAATAACAATATAATTTTTCTAATTGCAAGCTTAGATCATTTAATTTTCAACATGGCTGTGTTTATTGACTGCTCGCAAACTGCCTGGAAGTCAAGACTCTCCCTCCTCCCGCCCGGCCCTGAAGCACCTGCCGCTCTCTGAGAAGCAGGAGGACCCCCCAGCCCTCCTTCGGGGCCAGACTGCCCGCCCACCCAGCTCCACCAGGCCCACCTCTCTTCCAGGGGCCTCGCAATGGCAGTGACCAGACCCAGGCGGATCCAAACCAGGGTCATTCCAGCTGCTCGGCAGAGCCCCACCCAGACACCCAGCCACCCTTACCAGGACACTGAAGCCTTCCACCAGGAGGAAGGCAAAGGGGCGGCGAGGGCTGGGGGCTCCGGACAGGAGTGCACCGGTTCTAGGCCCATCAGAGGAAACGTGAGAAAGATGTATTTTATTTAATAAACACTTGGATAGACATCCTATGTGTTGGGCTCTGCTGTTAACATGTCACACCTATCACCTGCTTTAATCCTGAGACACTGAGAGGTTAAGTAACTTGCCTGAGGTCACCCAGCCAGGAAGTGGTGGAGCCAGGACTTCACCCTGGAGGCTCTGGCTCCCAGGCCAGGTGCTACCCCACACAGCTTCACCAAATGCAAACTCTGGGTTCCCTCGTGAACACCAGGCCCCGGGTGCTGGGTGTCAGGCAGTGGCCTCTGTTACCCCTGTACCCACCCCGCCCAAGCAGGGACCAGCCAGCAGCTCGAGGAAGCACAACCTCCAACCAGCTCTGTTCTCCCTGGGATCCGCGGCTCTTAACCGGGTCTGCGTCCAGGGCGACTCTGCGGGTGTCCACGTGTGCCCCTGGGTTTTCACGTGCTCTAGAGTCTCGGTGTCCGCCCGCGTGTGTGGGTGCGTGCGTGTTCTAGTCTCGGTGTTTGCGTGTGTTGCCGTCTGGGTCTGCATGTGTTTTAATACCTGTGTATCCCAATATACATGTATGCCCGTGTGCAAGTGTCCTGTGCATGTGTGTGCACGTGCCCGAGTGTGACCCTGTGTGTGCACATGTCCCAGTGTGTCCTGGCATGTATGCATGTTTGCAGGTGTGGTGGACGTCCTCACGTGTCCCCGCGTGTGTGTCCTGGTGTACGTGTATGTGCTCATGTGACATGGCTGTGCGTGTACATCTGCCCGTCTGGATACCTGCGTGTGAATCTTGGTGTGTATGTCTCCGCCTGTCCCTGTGTGAGTGTGCATCCCCATGTTCCCGTGTGAGTTCTCAGGGTGCATGCACGCGAGTCTCGGTGTGTGTGTCTCCACGTGTTTTCTTGGTTAAAGGAGTGTGTGGCTTGGAAAAGCGCAGTCACTGTTATTCTAGATTTGGCAAATGAAAACAAATTCTGTTTTCTTAATGCAGGGGAGGGAAAGCAGGGCTCAGCTGGGAGGGCAGGGGTTACACAAAGATGGAGCGAAGCCGCTCTGACACGTGGCAGGAGGCTTCCCGCCTGCCAGAGGCCACCTCTCAAAAGGGCGAGCGAGAGCCACTTGGCTCTCTGGGAGCTGCGGGGTTGGGACGGCACCAGGCCTGACTCCTCACAGGGTCCATGGCTACCCCAGGGGTCCGCCCAGAGCCACCAGCCCGTCTCCATTTCATGAAAAATCAGAATGCCGGATCTTAAATCAAACATCTCTAAAGTAAAAGGTTTGGTTACATTCCAAGTAAAAGTCTGTTTAGAATGGTCCCTCTTTTAATTGTTAAAGATGGAAAGATAAAATTATCCCCAGACCCACAACCCTCAGACAACCAAGTGTACATGTATGTGCTCATGTGACATAGCTGTGCATGTACATCTGCAAAAACACCCAACTGAACACTGAAGAGCAGTGTGGGCTCCCGAATGAATCGTTTAAAATGTCATTGAAAACGCACAGCCAGTAGGAGCAACATGGTGCCCTGGGCGGGCCCCTGGGACAGACAGAGGACATTAGCGGAAAAAGTGGTGGGAGCCGAACAGCTGGAGTTTGGTCAATAGTCAGGGACCGATGTCAGTTTCTTAGCTGTGACAAACACACCTCACGACGGAAGACGTGAGCGGGCTTTGCAACGTTTCCGCAGATCTAAAATTATTCCAAAAGGTGCGATAAAATATTCTTGCCTTCCTTCCATCTTATTCCCTCCTCTCCTCCCTCTGCTCCTTCTCTTCTCTCTTCCTCTTTTTCTCTGTCCCCTGTCCCCTTCCTCCCCGCCCTCTCCTGGCTGCATGAAGCAAGCCTGTATCCCGGGCACACCCCCAGCACACGAGCATCTTGTGGGTGAGGACGAGGAGTCCACAGCAGTGCAGGCTCCAGGTTAGAGGAACAAGGACCCACGGGAAGCAGGCGACAGAAGACCCTGGGACCCCGACTGCTCTGCTCACTGTGTGTTCCTAACGGGGGGTCACAGCGGCGACACCAGCCGTGCGCCTAACACTCGGCGCGTGTCATAACTCAGTAGTCTGCACAGACAGGGAAGCTTAGGTACAGAAAAGTGCCCCACCGAGGTCCCTGTAAGGGACAGGGCTGGGATCGGAAGCTGGGAAGCCTGCCCTCCTGTGGACCAAACACAGGAGTGAGGGAAAGGAAAGGACGAGGGAGACATTTTTGCGTACGTTGACCCTGCGTAGCCCTGGCTGAACCCCAGCAGCTCTTGGTCAGCACTGGCGTCCTGGTGGCCAGGGTGTCACCTGCTAGGCTGTGAGATGTGGGCAATGCCCTTTGGGGCCCAGCCCAGGCCCGTCTCTGACTCAGTGCTGAGTAGAGCCAACCACGTGGCTTGCCCTGAAGGCCCCACTGTAAACCCTGGGTCAGGGGTCAGGGATCAGGCCTGGGGGGAGTGTTCCCTGCACTCCACCTGGAGGGTAAGCCAGAGCCGGACCAGCATGAGGGACTGAAAGATCCTGCTGGAGACCCCGTGGGCCAACGCAGGGGTCACATGCCCCAGGGGACCCTGGCTGGCCCATTGTTAGCTCTAGAGTGACCTCTGAATCCTAGCCCACTACCAGGGACGGGGCGACGAGCAACAAGTGACAGCACCCCCAGGTAAGTGAAGACATGCCCAGTGGTGGAGGAAGCAGCAGCAGCACCCCGTCCCCCCCACCTCGTGAGCTGCCCTGCCTCACAGAGCTGTGTTGGAGACCCAAGGGCTAGCTTCCCGCACTTCGTTAACCGCGTTTGTTTACGATAACAGTTCTTATTCCGCGTGCTCAGACTCTGTGCCAGACAGCAGGACGGCTTTACCTGCAGTGTCTCATCTCGTTTCTCACCATGAGCCTGGGAGGGAGGCGCTGCTCCCTCGCCATCTTACAGATCATGAAACAGGCTCAGAGAGGTTAAGTCCCTTGCCTGGGACCACACAGCTGGGAGGAACATTGCTGAGACTCAAACCCAGATCTCTCCGACCCGCCTCCACTGGTCCCATGAAGGGCTGGCACAAAGTCCAGAGGACAGCACGTGGCCCCCTGTATCCGACTAGCGGTCAAGCTGGGTAGGGATGACATGGGGGCAGGGGCGGCATCTGTGGGCTGGGTGACAAAGGCCCGCGACCAGAGCCATGCCTGTCTCATCCTCCTCTACCTCCCTCGACGAGACGAGCTCATTCATGGGGCCCACGTGGGGCTCGGTGCCACAGGAAGGCAGGGCGTCCACCAGTGGTCGCCTGAGATTGTGAGAGGCCCAGAGAATGCCACAAAGGTGACCCGCATCTTGTAGCGGCCTTAGGTCATCACGGAGCACCCCGAGGCACGGAGAGGCACAGCAGGACCACGTCCACACTCACACCCAGAAGGGGCCGCGCTGGGCCTGTGACCCGGGCAGCCTGTGCTCTCGGGATCCACAGGGCCAACAGTGCCCAAGTCAAATATCACTTACGTTCAAGCCCATAAGAACTGGATGGAGAAGCACAGACCACCTGGGTCCAATCCCAACTCCACTGTGTGACGTTGGGCAAGCTCCCTAACTGCTCTGGGCCTTGCTTTCCTTCTGCAACTATAATTTAGGAATAAAACCACCTACTCATGGGGTCGGCGTAAGGATTAAATGAGCAAATGTAGATAAAAGGCTTGAAACGGTCATCATGAATTAGCTGTTATGCTTTATAGTCATGCAATTAGACATTTGGCAGTGTTATTTTGCAGGATTTTTTTCTTTCATATTTTGGAGTGGATAAAAATTTTTCGGGTCTCAAAAATCTTTTCAAGAGCATCTGAAAAACTCACAGGCTTGAAATCTGGGTCCCAGGCTCCTGGTGAGGGGTTGGAGTCTGGGCAGGAGCCCCAAGCTTTCGCTCCACACAGCACTGGGCCCACAGAGTTGGCTCCTCAGAGGTTCCCCTCCACGCTTGGGGGTTTCTCTACACCCCGTGCCGGCCCACATCAGCAGGGGACAGTGCGGGGGGGGGGGGGGGGGGATCCCCGCCCTGCCCAGCAGAAGGTACTGAGGGGCCATTGGAATGCTAATTTCAGCTCTTAGCAAGAGGGTTTCCTCCCCGCAGGGAGGGAACAATGGCTGCCTTCATACCACCAGATCCTTCTAGAAGGCTTGGGCCCCATGGGAACCTTCAAGGTTCCCACTTAATCTCCTTCTTGACTGACATCCCCAGACTGAAGGGTAAGTCAATATCACAGGGAAGAGATGAGACATCACCACCATCTATCCCTAGATGGAGAAGTGGGACAGTATCAAGTCCCCCCAGCTCCCAGGACACCCAGCGAGCTCCTGGTCCACCCCCCTACCCAGGGAGAGGTCGTTACCTCCGGTCTCGGCATTTACGGAAAGGCTGTGGCCACGGCTCCATCAGCTCATCCTTGCAGAGGCCCTGGAGTCTGGGAAGGAGCCCCAAGCTTTCACTGCCCCGGGGACTCTCAATTCCAAGCCTGCCACCTGCCTCCTAGCTGGGCTCAGCTCCACTGCCCTCCGGCTGGTGGCTGCCAGGCCCCGGCTTCACCAGACACTCTCTGGGCTCAGACACACAAGCTTTTAAGGCCTCCGGCGAGTGTGCACACTGCTGTGCCTGGCTGGGCGTCCCCTCTCCTGCCGGGAGAGGACCAGGTGTCCTTCTGCTCCGGCCCCAGGTACTGGCTTCAGAACTAGCTTTCCAGAGCCAGGCACAGCAGGAGTGATCACGGCAGCTCATCCTGGCTTCCCCTCTAGCAGGGAGAAGAGGATTCAAAAGTAGAAAAGGGGTGGGGATAGGATGGCTGCAGGATGGAGGGAAGAGTTCGAGGCCTGTGGCCACTAATAACGAGAACACTCAACAACAACAACAATACCGCCACCACCAACGGTCACTTCGTACCATGCGGTGTGCCAGACACATGCTCCATCTCACCTGACCTATACAACATCCTGTGGGGAGCCGCTGTCACTACACCCACTTAACAGAGGAGGAAGTGACGTTCGGAACATTTAAGACAGGTGTCAGTGGTCTCACAGCTACTAAGTGGCAGAGCCAAAACTTGAGCCCAGGCCATTTAGCTCCTAAATCCACACTATTGTGTGTGTGTGTGTGTGTGTGTCCTCCACTCGATGTCATGGGGGAAAAAAAGAAAGAAAAAAGAAAGCCCTGGATTTTTAACATTTGCCAATTTCCACGGTGTAAATACTCCCACCATGTCCACGTCAAGCTGTCTGCATGCTGTCACTGAACACAGCTACAGTTGCGTTGCAAAAGTTAACAGTAAAATGTAGTAGGATAACTGGGTAGCGACAATTTTGAGTACTCGTTACCTTTGTTTCTAACACGATTCATTTTAATTGTAAGATGGGGTAACTTCATCTTTTGCGATGGCTGTGTTTAACAACCAGCCTGTGGGGCTCCTGGAAATGTCAGCTCTTGCAGGCAGTCTCTAAAACACCTTGTTGTACAAAGCTGGCATTTAATAAATGCTTGAGACTTGGGCTCCCTGTTCTTAGAAGACCCGATGGTGGTCATGAGCTATGCCCTCTCCCAGCCTCCACCCGTCCGCTGCCCCCATGATGAAATGACTCTGCAGAGTCAGGCTGGGGGATTTGCTCTCTGGTGAGCACTGAGTCTGCCTGTGTTTCTAGACTGGAAAACCAATCTTGCCTCCTGCCCGCCGACAACGGGAGGGGCGAAGGCATTCCAGCTGAAGCCCGCGAGCTCGGTCCCCCGGCACCCAGGAGGCCGTGAGGCTGCTTGTGAGCACTGAGGCTTCTCTGAAAAGCCATTTCTGGAACTAGGTGCTCAGACACTCACCCCCAGCTTAGGGGACCTCCCCAAGGCAAACAATTTACTTCCTTTCTCACAGTGGAAATACAGCACAGCCACCCTGCGCCCTCTGGGGCTGGCACTGCCCGTCCCCAGGAGGGGGAGCAAAGGCCCACAGCACGCCTGGCCCCGACCCACCTCTGCCAGGGGAATGCCCAGCCAGGGGCTCAGAGGGTGCGCTGGGCCCAGATGAGGGAAGCGGGCCTGTTCTTCCCAGTGTTCCCTGAGGTCTGTCAGCACAACAGTTAGATCTCAGGCGTAGAACAGCGGTTCTCGGGGTGGGGGTGCAGCTGCGCTCCCAGGAGACGCCTGGCAACATCTGCAGACACTCTTGATTGTCATGACGGGGGTCAGGGGTGATGCTGGCACCTGGTGGGTGGGGGCCCAGGATGCTGCTGATTACCCCACAGGGCCCAGGACAGCTGCCACAATAAAGAAGGTGCGAAGGGTAGAAGCCCTACTGTGGGGCCAGGCTACCTGGTCCGCACAGGGTCTGTCACTGACTAGCTGGCGAGGCAGATGGCTCTTTGGGTTACTCTCTCACTCCCATGAGGACCCCCAGGGCGAGGCCCACTAGACCCAGGATTCGAGAAAGCAACAAGCTGGGGTCCTGGCTCCCGGCCCCCAAAACAGTGAAGAACCAGCTGCACGTGAGTCTCTCTGCTATACATATGTATATACATAAAATGTATGTGTGTGGGTTAAATATGCATTCAGTACACACATATATAATATATAGTCTATACGCGGTTGACCCTTGGACCTGGAGGTTTGGGCCAATGACCCCTCTCTGCAGTTGGAAATATGTATCTAACTGTTGACACCCCCAAAACTTAATTACTAATAGCCTACTGTTGATCAGAAGCCTTACTGATAATATAAACAGTTGATTAACACATATTTTATATGTTATATGTACTATATACTGTGTTCTTACAATAAAGTAAGCTAAAGAAAATGTTAAGAAATCATAAGGAAGAGAAAATACATTTACAGTAGTACTGTACTGTATTTATCGATACCGTAAGTTTATGTCACCTCTTTTAGGCTACAGAGTTCATCTGCAAGTTTTTAGAACTGTCGATTGAAAAAAATCCACGTGCAAGTGGACCCGTGCAGTTCAAACCTTTGCTGTTCAAGGGTCAACTGTACTTACACGAAATGCATAATGTGTGTATATGTGTGTGCGTTTAATATACATTCGACATATATATACATGATAGTCTATATAGACACAGTCTGTATTTATTCAGTGTATATATTCTATACACATTCGACATACAGTCAATAGATATACTCTTTCTATATACACACAATGTATGTTTTCAGTGTGTCCCTGGACCTGACCCTTCTCAGCCCTCCACCGCCACACAGACCACACCTCCTTCACCTCCCCTGAGCTGCTGCAACAGCCTCCTAACCGAGCTCCCAGCACCCCGGCAACCCTGCCTATTCCCACCCCAGCCAGGATGCGGGCATTGAAACGTGTGTCAGACCATGACCCGCCTCGTCTGCACCACACCCTCCAAGGCTCGCCGTTTACCCCGAGAAAAAGTCATCTGCGTGCTGGTCCCCTCTCTCCCTCCCCACTCCGCTCCAGCCGCCCGGGGCTCCTTGCGGCTCAAACTCGAGCTCACTGTGCAGCTCCCGCCCCAGAGCTTTGCCGTGGCCTCACCCCATCCTTCCCCACCCTGACTCGGCATGAAAAGTGCCAAGACGCACAAAGCAGTGCAGCCAGATGCCTGGTTCCCGGCCCAGACCTGCCAGGTCAGGGGACTGAGGCCTGGGGTCTGTGTGTCTGTGAGTCTGAGCAGCCCCACATCCCGGCGAGCTGAGCTTCTGGAGAGCAGGAGGCGTGCCAGGAGCAGCTGGCGCCATGCCTGGAACTGGCGCCTCCCACGGGGGCCCAGCTCCGGCCACACCCTGAACAACCTATTTCTGTTTGCACTGGGTGCCTGACAGTCCCCAAGCCCTCAGTCCCGTGAAAGCAGCCAGTGAGGCAGGTATTCATTTAGCGGCATCCCAAGTAGACAAACGAGCATATTTTGAACACCCCCCAATCTGTTATGGGTTCCAAGAAAAAAACGCCCATTTTTTTTTT
>JAQQSQ010001965.1:0-11627 GCA_028627145.1 Eidolon dupreanum
CAGAGTACTATATGTATTTTCTTCATCTACTTTTTAAAAATTTAGATACATGATGGCCAAGACTTAATATACCATAAATCATAGGTAGTTAAGAAACAGCTATACTTGAATACTGTAGTATGTATTTTCTAAGATGTCCCTCCTATGTTGGCAGAATGTCTAATTAGAGATGCACTCCCCAAATGAACATATTATGAACACTCCCAAAGTTTGATGCAGACACTTGGAGCAGAGAAAAATACTCTGTATATTCAACAAGAATTCAAATATTTCTATGTGTCATCCTTGCAACACTGTGTGACCCACTATGTGGGAACCTCTACTTCCAAACTGCCCCATGAAGAAGCCCTGATACCAGCTGTATTGCTCATTTGGGGTGATTTTGAAATAAGGTTGTATTTTACAGAATACTTTCATGTGCTCGTAAATTAGCTCATATGGATTTCCTGGAAATTCCCTTTCACTGATTCAACAACTGAAATATCAAATCCTAAATGGAGAAAATTACACTCCATTGCATTAAAAATGGCAATACCTAAAACAACGACAGGTGAAATTGCAATACCCTCAGAAATCACAATTATTAAAAAAAAAATTCAAAATTGGAAGACTGATACATTCCGATTTCCAAATTTAACTACAAATGTACAGGATTCCAAAAGTGGTGCTGTTAATGGGACACAGATATTAACCAATGGAAGAGAACTGAGAATCAGGAAAACAACCATACTTGTAGCATCAATTGTTTTTTTCCCAGAGTACCAAGACCATTTAATTGAAAAATAATAGTTCTGTCAGTAAATGGTGCTGGGACAACTGGACATTCACAAACAAAAGAATGAAGCTAAACCAATATTTTGCCAAATACAACAATAAACCCAATCAAGGTCAAAGACCTGAATATAAAAATTAGAACTGTGTAACAGAAGAAAACATAGGGGTCAATTATGTAGACTTTGGAATCAGCAACAGTTTCATAGCTGTATGTCAAAGGCACAAGTAACTAAAGAATGAATAGATAAATTGGGCTTCATCAAAATTAACTTTTGTGCATCAAAGGACACAAAAGTATGAATGGTTGTGAAAATATAATGCGATATTAATTACAGAAGCAAGTTCATAAAAATATATGTTAATCAAAGAACAGTGCCTGTTACATACATTTTAAAACAAACAATAAAACACTCAAACTTATTTTTAGATAGATAGAGGTATATTATTAAACAACAAAACCAACCAAAAAATTTAAAGAAAACTATCCAACAACTTCACATTTCATTCACCATTTAAAAATTTTTTTTATATAACACAGTGACAATTTTAATTATATGTGATTTGGAGTTTTACTACTTTAAATTGGAAAGTAACAACATTTATAGAATTATAAATGGAAATTTTAGAGTTATAACAAGTTTATTGGTACCTTTAACATTTTTTTTAACTAAATGTATGATTACAAATACATGTGATGGGTGGTGGGATGGGAAGTGTGCCTACTTTAGTTGGGATCTGAGGAGAAAATGACAGAGTTGACATCTGTCTGGTCTGAAGTTAATATACTTAATACTACAAAAAAAAAAAAAAAGGACCAATACAAGAATATAATCGAGGCTAATGAAAGAAAATACTAATATAGTCTAATATAGCTAAAAGAGGTAAAGTTAATTTCCTTTGGGGAGAAATGAGGAGGAAAAAAGTGGAGGACAGAAAATTGGTAGTCTTTGAAGCAACATTTCTAAAACTACTTAATTCTTTAACACGCGTATAAATACTGCTGCTAATTTTTTTAAATTGTGAATAAAAAGAAAATGTATTCTCAACAGAGGCAGCTTTTAGAGCTTTTAAATAAGAATATGATCATCATTTTAATTAGAAATGTTTTAAAATTTCAGTTATAAATTAAATAAGCATAGAAATATAGTATTAATACATATAATATTTGATAGTTAATGTTATAACTGTTTATTTAATCTTAGATTACTTTAATGATAATTAATGTCAGAGATCATATTATTTTTCCACATGTAAATGTCAAGGAGATTCCAATTCAAACTTGTATCCTAGTCTTCTCTTTGAAGCTTTAAATTTCCTTTATGATATGTACAGTTCTCGGGGACAAGCAAAAACTTCTTCAAAATAAACATAATTTTAAAAAATCACATTACATAATAACAATTCAAACAATGTTATCATAACCCAGAAGGATGCATTGTATTAAGTAATACAATAATATAATACAAATTGTATTAAATAATACAGTGAAGTTTGTATGTTATCACTTGCCAAGGGGAGAATTAATACACATTAGTGTTGATATAATAAATCTTATATTTTAAAAAAGTATAAGAGCAAATTTTGTGTGGTGTGCATCTTTCCGCAGGATTATAGTTATTATAATAAAACTGCCATAATTCAGATTCGCCAGTAGTAGCTATGACTTCCCATGAGCAACAGGAGAGCTAGGCTGCTTATCCAATAATATTAAATTTAATGGAATTAATTGCACAAATTATGTTGAATGCTACAAATGGAGAAAAGAATGAATTAACTAAGAGATTTTAATCTAGTATGTGTGGTGGGAAAGAGATTCTGATGGAAAAGCTTTTCAAAATTGCATTATTCTTAATATCTTTAATTCATCCAGAAATTCACTGAAAATATTTTTTTAATAATTATGTTTGTTGGTTAAAGGTGTTGAGAGATTTCACTTTGTTAATACCAATTAGAAGGTGGCACTAAAGTGTAGTAGCTTCGATGACAGAAGGAAAAATCTCTCTTCTCTAACATCTCATACTATAAGTGACCCTAATGCTTTCATTCTCATGCCCCTTCCTTCGATCTGCATAGAGGATATACATATTCTCAAGTATTTTCTCTCCTTAAAACCCTTTAATAAGGCCTCGTTATTTCCACGCAAAAGTCCAAATGTGTTGAGTGCCACAGTGGTTTTTGCACCACCTAACAACTTTGAACATTTAAATGTTGCGTCTCTACTGTAGTGAAAAACTGTGTGACGGCCCCAATTTACCAGATCTTTCTCATCTTTATATCTTAGCTCACACCGCGGCCTGTGTGGGAAAGGGCATTTTATTACCACTCCATCCCCTTTAAAGAGCTCTATATGCCTCATTATTTAAACTCATCTCTTGGACCATCATTTCTCTGACTCTTGCTATTTCCTCTAACTCTGGGCACAATTGACCCCTCCCTCCCTTGAACTTCTCTTTTACCCTTTTCGGATATTTATATCAACTAGAATATTTGTTGGGTGAGGGGACTGACAAACAAAGTGGATGCAATCAGGCTCTCTCCCAGCAAGCCGTGTGGATCCCAGGCGGGCTTAGCTACAGCGTCCCAGGTGACCTTAGATACAGAATCCTATATAACCTGTAGATTGGGATTGATTATAGTACCTGGCCTTGAGCCACTATTGTGCACCTTGTTATAAGCACCACACCACTCTGTGCAGGCTGGGGGAAGCTGGAGCTGTGCCTGTACCTTGCTGTGCCCTGCTGTGCTTGAATAAAGCTATGTTGCATCTGCCCATGGCTCCCCGCATATTCTTCCAGCTGCCAGAACCATGCACCCCAAGCTTCAGTACCCCCAACCTGTAGAATTCATTGCATTGCATTAGGTAGAATCCAACCTCTCCCACTACAGGCTCAGCAGGATGTAGACTCTACGTGATTCATTTTTGCTTCCCTCGTACCTATAGAGAAGAGGTACAAAATAAATGCTTGATGAATAGCAAACAACCAAAATAATAACATAAAATGAAGACACCTGTCCCTACAAGAGTGTTATTTGATGAACGGACATCTTTGAGAGAGAACTGCCACCAACAATAATTAAGTCATCTGCATTGTCATTGAGGGGATTAAGGCGTTAAAACCCGAGACACACAAAATCACACCAAAAATACGTGGTATATTCTGAGTTAAGAAGACTTTTCTCTTATGTCTTGGGTGTAAATAGTCCAAGAAGTAGTATTAATATAGTTTTCCCGACTCCTAAAATAGATTTTTAAATTCCATTAAATTGCCATGCTCAGTGAATTAACATATTAACTTTTATTTATTTATTTAGGCCAAAACAAATAAACAAAAACTAATTGACTATATGCTATGTATGTAGGCTAAGAAGAGAAAACATGGCGGGCCAATTATTTCCAGACTCTAGACCATATACATATCGTGCTCCTGAGGAAGTATATTTTATTTACTCGATTCAATCTTCCTAGGGGTGAAAAAGCAATAATACCTTTAAAATGTTTAAAATAGCAGATATCAACATGAACATTACTGTATATTCTCTTGTGACCAGTCTGATTATATATGAGTATGAAATTGTAGAACAATATCTGTGTTATATTCACTACTGAAAATCATTCTTTTACTGTGGATATCACCGGAAACAAACCAATCATGTGGTTAACCACATAAACGAATGTAAGGAACTGTAAAAATTTATGCTTTTGGAATAATTTGGATTTTCATAGCATATCTCCAGACAGAAAATTTCCACTGCCTCCAGGAGAGATGTCAGGGACAAACATCTGCCTTACTTTTGACTATCAATCACCATGTCAAGTCCTCTGTCTCATGATCTGATGGTTTAATTCAGACTCTCTCCGACCATTCGCCATTGCTAGTAATTCTGGGAACTGACAAGGCGTTTCATTCTCACGCATACTGGGAGCATCCTTTCTTCAATGTTTCCAGTTCTTTCCTTTCACCTTACAAAGCCCTCTGTCATTTACACAAGCAATTTTGCGCTCAGGAATGCACCAGTTCCTGAGGCAATTCTCACTGAGGCAACAAGATTATCCACAGCAGTGGCCTCTGAGTCAGAAGCTGTGAGATGGATTTAGCGCCATTTGTTACTGTGTGACCTCAGGATAGACACCTAACTCACCTCAGATACATTTAAATCACCCCAACACACAAAACACTAAAATAGAAAAATGAAATTGTAAGTTTTTTTTATAGGGTCCACACCTTATTCCTTTTTCCTATTCCTTTCTGGATCAGAGCAGGTACATGATGAACTGTTGAATTGAATGAGCCATTCTTATTTCTGCTACATGATGATTACATAACTGTAAAACCATTAATATATCCTGGAACATCAGATGATGTATTTTATCATAGAAAGGGTATTTGGGGATCTCAAGTAGGAAATTATGGATCTGTTTTCTTAAAAATTCCATAAGCATGCTGTTATTTTTTTAAAAATGTATAAACCCATCACTCACTGTAGCATTTTAAGTCCTAAATTCCATTTAATCCTGGCTTCTTCATGCCTTGTTTTGTCTATTTGTTATAGGAAGCTTTAAATCAAACCATCTTAAAACTTACTGGCTTAATCTATTTAATATAACTCATGGTTCCATTAGGGCTTGGCTGATGATTCTTCAACTCTTTATAGAGTTGATGGGGTCACCCAACAGTATTTATCTGGTAACCGAACTGTGCTGGGAAGTCAGAGACAATTATACTAATATGTCTGGCATCTTGGTGTGGATATCTCGAAATTTGGGTCCTCTAGATCACTCTTGCTGTCCGTGAACTCAACTTTTTTTCTACATATTTCCTGCAGTGGAACAGTTGTGTTTCATAAATAAGGGCTCAGCTGCCAGAGCCCAAGGCAGAGCTGCTGATTGTTTATCCTATTTGTCAAAGCGGTCACAGGGTCAAAGACAGAGGAAGTAGACCAACTTCTCAATGGGGGATTATGTCAAAGATTCTGGCCATTTTTGACCACCACATACATCTTTCTTAACTTTCTTGACTTGACTACTCTGGTGAAATTAAGTCAACTTTCTAGTACCTGCTTTTTCAAAAGTAGTTAACTTGAAGTTTTGCATTTAAATTTTTGAGTGCTAGACAATTTAGCCCTAATTTCCTTGATTTTCATGTGAATTTATTTTGGCTGTTAACTCTCTTACAATAATACTCATGACAGTTAATTTAGTTCGTCTGCTTGGCAACCCATATGTTTCTTTCTTCCCTTATGCTCCATGAATAGCCTTCTAGCATTTAGCATCTGTCATAGTGGGTGACATACCTTTAGAATAGATAGGGATATTGTCAGAGATATCCATGATGCTCTTCTCCATGCTGGAACTTAAAAACAAGCTTCCAAATAGTGTGTGTGTGTGTGTGTGTGTGTGTGTGTGTGTGTGTGTGTGTGTAGTATGTCAACAAAAAGATATGTGTTCCTTGCTTTATTTTTCTTACCTGTAATCATGTGCTTTGCACTTCTAATTTCTCTAGTTACAATTCAACCCTGAATGCTAATATGATAGCATGTCCATTACCAAAATTTAAGTATGACATTTCTTTAATCTCTGGGTTCAGACTAAATATTTGACTATTCCCTACTCTAATGACAAATTTATCTGAATTCTGAATACCTTTACATACTATTCATACTCATAATTCAAGGTGGACACAGCTGTGTACCTTGAAGTTCCAAGGTCTCATCAGTGATATAATTCTATATTCAGAATATGCAAGTTTTTTGCTTAAAATGGAAAACAAAGTAGATATTATTTAGTGTATACCATGTACCACGATTAGTGCTAATTTAAGATTTAATAATCACTGTATATTATTATATAAATCTATATATTAAAACCGTTCTGTTACTATTTTCTAATTAAATAACCTAAGCCACAGTGACATTAACCCAATTGACATGGATGTCCATGTGTTCCCATGATCATTTACCTTGCTATTTGGGAAGAGACACATAACACTTTTTGTTGTTCTGTTGCAAGACACATCCAACCACCAAGTCAATCAAATAACTTAATCATGAAAGAATAAGCATATGAGGGACTTAGGTTTGTATTATTCCAACTGGCTAATGTTGACTTAAAAATTAAGGATTCCTTTACAATGGAATAAGGAGAGAATGAATATTAGTGCACAACTAGCTTTATATAACACAGAAATGGTGAAAGTAGTAGAATAATCACAAATAATACCTAGGTGAAACTGAATTCAGTCCAATACGTCAATAATAAAGGAGGAATTCTTGAATTTGTATAAATCTGTTTATCCGAGTCATGCAAATTTGAAAACTTCTGGGGAAGGTGAATCTGCTGTTTCTTTAGCTGACCTAGGTTAACGTATTTAATAAAATATGCACTTGTAAATACGTTTTCTACTAACTAGTCAGTGATGCTACATGGAACAAGCAGGTACTGAGACAAGGCACTGGCTCTAATCCTTATGTCTTATTTGAAATGTCCATGGAATTTATCAATCTAGGATTGGATTGTTGTTCAATGGACTCTCAGCTTCCTTGTAATAACCTGGAAATTGAGACCCACTGAAAAAAAGGAATTACAGGAGTCAGTAAATACACACTGTTTGAGCTGGTTTCTGCAAATACAATAGAGACATTGTTCAACAAACACTCAGGAGCAAGTACTCAAGGAGAGGTACCATCAGAATGGAATGTGCATTAAAATGAAGGGTCCTGGTTGGAAGTTCTACATATGCTTGATTTATTGTATTATGTTAGTATATGCTTGATTTATTCTATTAGGTTAGTACATGTTTGATTTATGGCTAATTTCGGGAAATGAAGTTCAGTTCCTAGCACCTAAGAAAATGTGGGAGTAAAAGTCCCTAAGGGTAGTACAGGAGACTTGCCAGGAGGGGAAAAAGAAGATTCATAGCCAGTAATATTGGGATTACATAATTACCCTGCAGGATTTGGCCAAGAACTTGGGAGAATAAGAGTAAGACTGGAAAGACAGGAATGCCTACTGAATTCTAGCAGATAACACTCAGCATGTTTCCCTTCTTGATAGTGAGAGGAAAGGGATAGTAGTTAACTTAGCTAGTGTAGGACTGAGAACAAAGCGTGTGAGGAAGGAAGCCCTCAGTTCTAACTCACGGAGAGCATGATTCCAGGAGCAGTGGGGAGTTGTAAATGATTGGCACAGGTCTCTACCTCGTCATCTTTCACAGCTTCTGCCATGCGTGTCACTGTTCTGACTGCCTGCTATCCATCCCATCAGTGAGGGAGCGAGCGATTCATCACCCTCAGCAGTACAAGATGTCCTAACACGTGACAGTCTCCACTGGACAGATGAAAATGGCAGCAGCTGATTACTCACATATATTCACAGACCAGGGTGGGAGGATGAGACACTCCTGCCATGTGGGTCGCCATGGTGTCACACTCAGGACTCAACAGACAAGAAGTGTTTGTGGGAGGCAGCTTCGCAGTAACAAAAGGATGAGGTACTCCTGGTTCTGACAAAAGGATGTGGCTGGCTCGTTGAAATCATTTTTAGGGACTTTATTTTGGTCTCCCGAATTTCCTAAAGTGACATTTTCCTAACTGGTTTGCTGTTAATTAATATAAACTACCATTTTACACCCTTCTATTTGAGTTTACATAGACACTTGCCACCTGCTTTCAAAGCTAATACTGCATAAGTTTTTATAAAAAATTTCTCCACTTTTACTACCTTCTTATTATTCAGCCATGCCTACTGTGAAACAAACCACTTCAGTGCTTGGTATCTAAACACAGTATGTGTTTAATCTTCAGTCATGGGCTGTGAGGCCTTGGCTTGGCTGGATTTCAGGCTCTGGGCTCCTTGTTCTGGGCTCTGAGTTCAGGTCTGCCCCTCACATCCTTCATCCTCATCGGCAGGCAATTAATTATAGAAACATGTTCTTCCAGCACAGAATAGAACGAAGACAACTAGGCAAGTGAAAACCCACGATGCCTCTTGGGGGCTCAGCTGGGAACTGTCACAATGTCACTTCTTTCCACAGTATGTTGACCAAAGAGGTCCTGGTGACAACGTCTTTAGTAATGAAACAGAACTACACACCCCACCTATAGTGGGAAGAGCTGAACAGTCACATGGAAAGGTTGAGCATATTTAATTCCCATGCAGAGAAGGCACAGAGAATGACAACAAGTGATTCAATACGCCACCGTAATTCTTAGCATTAATCTGAAATGTCTGAAGTTTCGCAGGAGAACTGGGTTACTGCGACACAGGGTAATATGTGTGAGCCTGAGGGCATGGAGGGAATGGGATTTCAGTCCTAAAAAGGATGATAAGAAGAACGAAGGTTGACAGTCTCATAATATATATATATATATAAAATAGATTCCAGAAACTGTGTTTAAATTGAGGAAACTAGTGATTTCAAGTAAAAATATGAACAGTGGATTTTGTTCATCTTCTGCCTTTCGTTACCATTTTTATGTATATGGGACACTGTTTACAACATTGCTTCCCCAGGATTTAAACCCACTGAAGTTCATCCTAGAACAGAGTTTTTCAACCTTGGCATTATGGACATTTCGGACCTCATGGTTCCTTGTGGTGGGTGGACTGTCTATGCATTATGGGATGTGTAGCAACGTTCCTGGCCTCTACCCCCTAGATGCTAGATGTACCTTCTCATTCTTGGCAATAAAAAATATCTCCAGATAGTCGACTGCCTCCTAGAGGGTAATGAGGTGATCCAATATAAATTAATGATGTATTTACAAATATAAAACATGTGAATGTATCCATATATTATATATATCAATATATACATGCACACACGCATACATGTATATAAATATGTATACATGCAATTCTTATAAATGTGTGTATGTACATATGTAGACACATCATGCACATATATACACATAAACATCTCATCATTGGTGTTGATTTTGTTAATGGTAGTGATGTTGCTTTGTTACTATTGAGGAATTATCAAAAATCAGAAGATGATAAATAGCGGGAAATATTTCCTTTAGGAAAGAATATTAATCAAATACAAGCTTGACATTGGTTGACTGTGGATAATAAACTTGAAATATTCAAATGTTTCCAAAATAAGAAACGGTTGAATTAAGATTTGTAAAGGAGTCATTAAAATCTTTTCTTTCTATAATCCATAGTATAACCATTAAAGAGAAAAATACAGTCTGTTAACAGCTGACTATTACAAATTAAATATAACAGATATTCAATATAAACAATCAATAAATAACTCATTACTAGGGAATGGAGGCTTTATATAAGTTACAGGCTTTGAAATATATCAACACTTGTCGAGTAATTCTTTAATATATTAAAAATAAGTTTATGGGAAAAATCACAAGTATTACTAAATGAATTTTAAAATTCACATATGATATACTGGTTTGAGAGAATGTGAATTAAAATTAAAAATATAGCTTGAGCAATTGACAAAAATATGACACTAGTTAGAGACGATCATACATTAAATGCTATATCAGCAAAGGTTATCTATGGATATCTCTGTATTAGTCAAGGTTCTCCATATAGACAGAACCAGTAACTCTTACAATAGAGAGATCTGTTATATGGGTCTGCCCTCAGCTAGTTGGAGACCCTGGAGAGCTGATGCTATAGCCTAGAGCCTTCAGGCTCAAGATTCAAGAAGAACCAAAGAACAATGGTGGGAAGAACCAATGTCCCAGCTCAAAGGCAAGATAAATTCCTTTTCATTCAGAGGACTTCTATTTTTATCCTACAGGTTTTCTATTCTCGATAAATTGTCATAGCATTTCTGTTGCGTTGACCAGACATATTAGTCATTTTTGTCTCATTTTTGTTCCTTATAACTCATTAGTTGTCTATTAGCAAAACTTCTTGGCAATAAAATACTTTCAAAATATATTTAGAATTCAGTCCCTTCTAACCACCCAACCGTTATTGCTCAAGTTGATGTTCCCATCGCTCTTCACTTGGCAAAGCTGAAATAACTTTGTCACTGAGTGTTCCTTGTTCAACTCTTCCACCCCCATCCCGGACCAGTGCTTACACAGCTGCCAGAACAATACTATTAAAGAGAAGACATTTCAGGTCAGTCAGCTGAAAATGGTACTGTGGTTTTTTGATTTATTGAATAAAATATTTATCCTCGCAATAATCCTTGCCCTTCCTTGTTTTACTCTCTCTCTCTCTTATGACTCCCTCATCAAGTTCTAACCACCACAGTCTTTCCATTTTTTTCCCCCGATGTGCTAAATGGTGTTTTCCTTCAGGGCCTCTACACCTGCAGGTCCCCTTGCCTGGAGGACCCCTGCCCAGATGTCCACGTAAAATGACTATCTTTACCTTTTCAAATCTTTGCCTAAATGTACTTTCTCAATTAGACCAATGCAGATGAGAATATTTAAATTCGATATCACATTCCCCACGTATTGCCCATTTCCCTTTTACGATAGCATTGACTGCCATCTAACATAGTATGTTTTATAATTTTGAGTTTCTCACCTGTCTCTCCTCTCTTAAAGAGGTCAGTGAATGTTGTATTAATTCAATGCAGTTGCTACAGTACTTTGAAGAATGGACCGTCTCTAGTATAGTTATAAAAAAAACATTTGATTGATTTGTTGATCAAATCAATGTATATGGAAAGCTATGATTATAACTATATTGTATATTTCTGTGTCTATGCATAATTTAAAATTTCTTCTCAAATTCTGGTTTTCTAAATCAGTTAGAAAATTAATATTGAATGTTTAAGGCAAAATTGAAAACTAAATATGCTAATGAGTTTTTAAACCACACAAGTCATTCAGGAGTTTGTGTAATGTCAAGCAATGTGATATGCAAT
>JAQQSQ010001966.1:0-11618 GCA_028627145.1 Eidolon dupreanum
TTCCTTCCTTCCTTCCTTCCTTCCTTCCTTCCTTCCTTCCTTTTTTCCTTCCTTCATTATTTAATACACATTTATTCAGCTGCTGTGCTAGGCACTGGAAAAACACAGATAAACAAAATCAATGATGACTTCAAAGATCCTAGTGCAGGAAAAAAATGACAGCATAACGTATATATGCAGGAACAGATGTCTGTCTGTGTTAGTTGCAGCAGTAGTACAAAAAAGAAAATGATTATCTCTTGGGAAGGATCACAGAGAATATGATGTCTGAGCAAAAGTTTTCAAAGGAAGTAAATAGCATGTGAAGTGGATCAGTTGGGGCTATAGTGGGGGCGAAGGAAAGAAAGTCAATATCAAACTTCATAAGCAAAGTATCCAAAAGGATGCACATGATTTGGTTATGGACTTGTTGAATTTGAAGCATATGTGAGAGCCACAGGTCCTCCGGACAGCTGGACATCCAGAGGCAGATCAGTGGGGACTAAATGTGCAAAACTGGAGGTCATGTTTGGGGACCCATGGTAGGGGCTAGATGAGATGATGTGGAGATCTCACTATGAAGGGGGCTGGAATAGAACTCTGGGGAATATGGGGAATACCGTTTTGAGTGTGTTGAGAAAGAGACATCTACCAAGAATTCTGGCAGAGAGATAGATGAGGAGAAACCGGATAGAGTCACATGGCTGAGGGCACAGCCGAGAATGTATCAGGAAAAAGTGGCCGAGAGCTTCAGATGCTGCAGCGGTGCCAAAGTCAGTGAAAACCCATGGAATTTAGTGATTAGGAGGTTAATGCTGAGGGAGGGAGCCATGTGACAATAAATTAAGGCTTATGAAAAGGCTTTGAAAGCTGTGAAGAGCCATGGAAAAGAAATGTGGGTTCCTGATAGAGGCAGGAATCAGCTACCTCAGGCTGATCCATTCAAAATGTGCAGGGAAAATGACATGAAATTCCCCACTCTAGCTTAACAGCTTCTCAATTAAATCATGTGGATAACAGAACACCAGCATTTTAAGTAGATGCTCCTGTACTCATAATAAATGCTTTTTAACATTTTTACATCCTTATCTCAAAATTAGCTTCTTGTTGGCTCCAGAAGATTGCCTGAAATATGTCACCTAGGAGCAAAAATAAAATTGGGGCATAAGAAAGAATGAGAGAGAAACTACAAGTTATAGAGTTTTCACGATGTAGCAATAAATAATCCCAGTGATTGGATGGTAGCGCTGAGTTGTAGAATTTGTTCTCTGAAGAAAGAAGCTTTAATCTTAAAGTCTGTTTTGGATAGCGCCAATAGGAAAAGGGCTTCCAGCAGAACAAAATAGATTTTCCAATAGTTTTATCCTGTAAGAAAAGAAAAGGAAACTAATAAAATATAATAAGTGTGGCCGCTGAGGAAACCATATCTAGAGGCTACGTGAGTGTGAGCTTTCAATAATTCAGTGTAGATATCATGGTTGCTGCAGGTGACCCATGGCTGTGTGCGGCGAGGAGATAGCTAGGATGAGGATCACAGGAGCCTGAATCCATCTGATTTGTAATATCTTCTTACGATATTAACTGAGCTCCGTGCGACTCTCTGGAGAGGTGGCTAGTATAATGATGCGCGCGTGGCCATGACAAGTGTTGTTCCTGAATTGGGGCTTGAACATACCTGGCACGTTCCTGCCTTGACACTTACTATTTCCTCTGCTTGGTTTGTATGTCTCAAATGTCCACATGGCTGTTGCCCTCACTATTCTTAGGCCTTCCCCTAAGCATTGCCTTCTGAGTGAAGCCTTCTCTGACAACCCTATTTAAAATAACAGGTGCATCCATCCATGGCATACTCTCTTCTCTTCCCTGCCTTGTTTTCTCTCTATAGCACTTTTTACCTTATCATATATATTTTACTGGAATGTTAGCTGCCCAGAGTAATGCTTTCTATCTGTTTTGATCACTGTTATATCCCCCAATATCTAGCAGAATGCTTGGCACGTAATAAGCACTTAGTAAATTTTTTCTCTATGAGTGAAAGAACGGGCTTTGGCAGCCTGCCAACTTTTCAACTTCAGAGAGGGACTGTCAAACTTCTAGAAAAGTCCTTCCCTCAGAAAGGTCACCATCAAGTTACCACTTAGTCTCCTTTGTTCACCAGGCTCTGTGATTTCTGCCTCTTCATTCAAAGCATGAGAAGCTCAAGTTGGTCAGGAGCTTCTGGGATGTCCACTCTGGGTTTTCTCTCTGCCATCATGTAACCTTGCCCTCCTTTCAAATGCCTGGCAGGCCATAGGCTGGAGCCATTCCTGAGACCTGTAGATATTTAGAACATGAGAGCATGAAGGAGCCTGGAAAGTCCATTAATCCAGTCTGCACTTCCATAGATGGTGAAACTAGAACTCAGGAAAGTGTCATACTTTCCCCAATTCCTTGCAGCCCAGTGGGCAAGTAGAGCCTGCAGAGGACAGGAGGGAACTGAAACTATGAGTTTGGGCTTCACGTATGCCAGCACACGTGATCCTCACAAACAGTGTGGGTCTGGTGTCATGACTCCATGTACGGACTGAAAAAAAGATGATCAGAAAAGTAGAATTACTTTCTCAAGGCTGCTCAGTTATTGGGTGTTAATGTCAGGATCGGGGCCCAGGTTTGTTTTGATTCTAAAATCAGCCTTCATTGACTAGATTTGATTTGTGCTGTAATTTTGGGGGAAAAGTCACATACTGGGCCACTGCACATGACAGTGGGAAAGTGGTATGCAGCCGCATCCTTCTTTGCTGTCGGTCACCTTTATATTTCTGAAAGATGGTTTTCTCCTTCTTCTTATTACAGTCCCTCTTTTCTGTTGAGCAGTCAGTCCTCTAGCATTTTTTTCTTTCTTTGCTCCATCTGCATCTGCTCTTTTTCCTTCAGCCTCTCTTACCAACTCTTAAACATGCTTGGTTTTATGTATGCCTCACAGTACAAAGGAACAAAACTGTCTGGTTGTCTTACACTCCCCTGCCTCTGGGTTCTCCTTCTCCTCCTCCTTTAAGACTTGGCCCTCTGAATGAGCTCTTCCCATTCCCTCCTAACCCTCTGTGGTTCTGCCCTTACCAATCTCGGATTTGTTCCTACTCTCCCCTGTCCCCTGTCCCCTAGTAACTACCATTCTATCATCTACTTTTATACCTTTTGACTGCTTTAGTTGCCTCATATAAGAGAAATTGTGTAGTATTTGTCTTCTTATGAAGGACTTATTTCACTTAGCATAATGTCTTCCAGGTCCATCCATGTCATCATAAATGGTAGAATTTTCTTCTTTAAGGCTGAATTATATTTCTTTGTATGATCTTATGGTAATTATTCTTACCATACCAAATGAAAGTAGGAAGGAAATAAGGAAGGAAGGAAGGAAGGAAGGAAGGAAAGAAGGAAGGAAGGAAGGAAGGAAGGAAGGAAGGAAGGAAGGAAGGAAGGAAGGAAGGAAGGAAGGAAGGAAAGAAAAAACGAATGGATACTTTGGAGGAAACTTTTGGAGATGATAGACATGTTTATTACAGGGATTGTGCCGATGATAACACAAGTGTATATGTATGTCCAAGCTCACCAAATTGTATACATCAATTGTGTGCAGTTTTTTGTACCTCAACAAAGCTGGGGAAGAAATAACATACCTATTACAAAACACATTACCTATTTAAATGAAAATTAGTTGTACATGTGAAAAAAAAAGCCATTCCTGCTAAGAGCATGAGCAATCTCTGTCGTAAAGTCCTGCGACCTCCCTTCAGGTTTATTTTACATGACCCTGCTATAACATTTGACATAAAGAATCGCTCTTGTTCTCGAAGCTTGGTTCCCTTGGATTGTGCATCAGTATGCCCTTGGCCATTCTGCATACAACTCTCCAGTTTAGTTCTTTGCCGCATCTCTGTGGTAGATTGTAAAATGGCATCAGTACTCTCTTCCACCTCAGTGTGCATACCCCTATACAATGGGAATTTGTTGATCCTCGATCAAGAGGTGGACTTTCTTTCTATATCCACTGAATTTGGGCATGGTCACATGACTTGTTTTAAGGAAATTAACAAATAGGATTTAGAGAAATTAGTAAGCAGAGTCTTAAAAATTGCTTGCACATTGCTATTTGTCCTTTTCTGACTGTTACTGGGACTCTGAGCTTACAGTGTGAATGAGCTACAACTAGCCTGCTGGAGAGATCACATGCAAAGGATCCAAGATACACTAGCCTGCCAATTACCAGACAAATGAGTGAGACCATTTTACATCAATTATTCCATTTGAGTCACCAATTCACTGTAGCCATATGAATGACCGCAGGTGAGGCCATCCCCTCCGCCTAAACTAAACTAAACTAAACTAAACTAAACTAAACTAAACTAAACGAAACTAAACTAAACACATTTGAATAAGCCCAGCCCAGACTGTCACCTTGCAAACTGTGGCACATAAATGTCACTAAGTTGTGAGATATTTGTTATATAGCAATAGATAACTGACATAGCCTTCTATTCCATCTATTTCTTTATTTTTCTTTAAATCTACACATGTTGCTATGTCATATCTTCTTCTCCAAATATTTCCATTAACATCTATATTCTCATGCTTTCTAGAACAATGTCTCCAAACCAGATATTTCTTCTGATTCCTTGATCATAAGATCAACTGCCTATTGAAACTTGGCTGTACTTAAACAGATCCGAAAATAATCACATCCTAAATAGAATTCACCCTTACCACCCCAAACCTGCTTCTCTTATTATTCCTAACTCAGAGAATGGAACAAAATTCTGTACATTTTTTCAATCTGAAGAGTGTATGTTTTCCTTGCCTCCTTCCGTTTTTCACACTTGATGTTTAACCAATCACCAAATTCTGTGAATAGTCTTCCTTGATCTTTCTTAAAATTATCCACCTCATTTTGTCCTCATTTTTACCTCCTTAATTCTGGCCACCATATTGGAGTGCTAGAATTACTTTCAGTATCTAATTCTTAACTGGACTCACCTTTACCATCTGGTGGCCAAACAAATGGATGTATTCTTGTTAGCTGTCAACCAACCTGTTTTTGAAAACAATGCATATTCTTAATTTTTTTTTTTTTTTTGGCTGTAGAATTCCATATAAGCCCATTTAATTTTCTTTATCTAACTGCCTTTTTTTTTTTTTTTTTTTTTTTACTACTTGTCAATTATGGGAATAGATATATTAATATCTCATATTATGAAATTGTCTAATTCTTTGGGTAGTTCTATAAAGTTTTGAGTTTTATATCCTGAGCCTGTGTTTTTTAGGTTCATACAAGGTTGAAATTGTTATATTTTCCTGGTGAATTAAGTCTTTATATCATTATAAAGTGACCTTTATCACTAATAATGCTTTCTATCTTAAATTTTATTTTCTGTGATACTATTTCCTGTGCTGGTATTTGCTCCATATATTATTTTTATAAATTTATCTTAACTTTTCTTTGCCTTCATGTCTTAGGTATAATTTTATCTAGCCTGACTATCTTTATCTTTAAACTGGTGGGGTTAGTGCATTTCCATTCATAGTGATTACTGATATATTTGGATTCATTTGTATTCTTTTATTTTACACTTTCCATTTATCTAGCTATGAATTCATTTTTCTCTTGAATTGGGTGAAATCCTCCTCTGTCCTCCATTATTCTATAAGTTTTTTGTTATTGCTTTGGAAGTTTTTTATTCTATTTATAACATTTATTTGGTTACTCTAGAAACTTTTACTACATGTTAAATTTAACAAAGTCTAAAATCATTTAATAACTTTGTCTTCTTCCACCCCAGTTTAAGAAATTTGAAATACTTAATTCCCAAATATTCTCCTAAAATTTATATTTTTCCTTAGTAATTTTTTGTATCTTATTCATATTTTATCACACAGTGGGACACTCTTATCATCGTTTCATAAGTTAGTCTTAGATTTATCCAAATGTTTAATGTTTTCTTTGCTCACTATTCTTTATTAAATCTCTGATCTTCACTTTGAAATTATTTTGTTTCTTTCTAAAGTATATACTTTAGAACTTCTTTTAGTAAAGGTCTATTGGAAACTAACCCAGTTTTTGTTTGTCGGCAACTGTCTTTATCTCACCCTCACTTTTTAAATATTGCCTTGCTGGTTATAAAATTCCCGGGTGACAGCTATTTTACTTCAGCGCTTTAAATGGATTCCATTTTTGCTGCTGGGAATCATCCATCAGTCTAAGTGCCATGACATGGGAGATGAGCACTTTTTCTTTGGGTACCTTTAAAGGCTTTGTCGTTACTTGGTATTTGGCAGATTCATTACACTGTATCTCAGTGTGGGGTTCTTTTTAATTATCCTACTCAGATTTGAGATGAGAGAACTCATGTCTTTCATCAATTCCGGAGAATTTTGAGCCATTATCTCTTCAAATATTATCTATTTACTAGCCCATCATCTACTTTTAAAATTCCAATTAGACATGTCTTAGATCTCATTGCTCTATTTCTTATGTCTTTTAACCTTTAATTCATACTTTTAATCTTTGTGCTATATTATTATTATTGTTTTATTATTATTTCTTTTATTTTTTGCATTCATTTTCCTGTTGAGTAATTCTCTTTATTTTGGGACTATTTCCTGTTTAATAATTTTTGCTACGAATGTGTCTAATTTGTCATTTAGCCAACATTTTGAGTTTTTATTTTCATTCATTATATTTTTCATTTCTATAAGTTCTATCTGAACCTGTTTTTTCAAATATGCCTGGTCGTTTTGGGGACATAATCTCAATCACTTGTGTCTTTGAATATATTACATATATTTTTTTTAGATTCTAGTTCTAATCATACTAAAATATGAGGACATTGAACTTTCTTCATCTGGAAAATAAGACTAAAACTAATTGCTGCTCAATGGATTGTTTCTAGGAAGAAATTATTAAATATATGTGAAGTTCTTCAAAGAGTACTTAGCACAGAATAACATACAAATGTTAGCTATCGTTGCTATTATTATTGCTGCTGTTGTAGAACTAATTTTGTATTTTGCTGACTTTTTCAAAGTGGCTTGTTTTTCTCACATGTTAAGTAATTTTCGATTGTGAGCTCAAGTCCTTTGAAACATCAGTGGAAATTTCTTAAGGCTCATATGTATGTAAGGTGCTTTCTTCCACAGAGGACATGCATTGGCTTTTTCCAAGCCATGGGGATACTACCAATCCCAACCAGTTTAAATTAAGTTCTTGCCTTGGGTGTTTTTGTGCCACATAGATAGTGTAAATTCCAGCCCCAAATTTGCCTCAAGGTTGGATTGTGGTTATGAATTCTCAGGGAGGACTTGTTTCCCTTTATCCAGAGATAAGACTAAGACAGGCAAACTTCCTTAATGTTTTCCTTTGCAGAGTAGTTTCTTTGCTGGTTTACCTAGTGAGGTTTTCACTCTTTAGGGTCCCAGAATTTTGTGATGTCACTGACTGTAAGTCCCACTGTTTGACGTTCTTGTGTCTGCATAGAGAAGAGAATGACCCTGTATCATTCATTCATTAGCTTATTTATGTGAGTTCATTTTTTTAATGGTCATTTTTGATTAACTTTCTTGCTATTTTAGCCTTTCTTTAGAAATGTGTTTTGAATATTTTATCCAGGGCGTACAGATGTTTTTAACTTTGAGATTTTTTTCTACCAAGGGTTAGATAGTAGATATTTTAGGCTTTGTGGGCCTTATGGTCTCTATTGTCACTAGTAGTTCTGCTGTTGTGACATTACAGCAGCCATAGACAGTCTCTAAACAAATAGGTATGATTGTGTTTCCATTAAACTTCATTTACAAAAGTAGTGACAGACTGGATTTGAACCATGAGCTTTAGGTTTTTCAACCCCTGCCCTATAACATAGCTGGCAATAGAAGACACCAAAATAATCTTTCTGAAAATGTTACCTCTTATGTTTCTGGCAGGCATAACAAAAGAAACCAAGGTTGCTGCCTGATTGAAACTTTTCATTATACGTGGAGCTTAAAGTTCTATAGGAAAAAATCTTATAGTGACTCCCAAGAACACAACTCATGGGGAGAAACCTGGACGTTGGGCACAGACTAGAGTTAGGATGTGGAAGAAGCTTGAGTTGTGTGTTTGCCTTTCAGGTTCTTTTTGATAGAGTCTCCTTTCTGGTGCTTGCAATGAATTCTGCTGAATAACAGATTCTTGGAAATTCCCAAGTGTCTTCCATTCTCCTCATTGTTCTTTAATATCCATACAACCTCCAAACATGCATGCCCCTTCTCTGCTGACAGAGCAAGTTCCTGTGTGTTCAGTGATGGTATAGGTCAGGATAATTGCTTTTTCTTTTTTTTTTTTAAACCAACTTAGGCCCCATCATGAAGTAATGCTAGCTTTTGACTGACTCATTGGGCTTAAACAATAATGATATTTGTCATATGAACTAGAAAGGGGATAGAAATGAGAAGATAGATGTCTTTCATAACTTCCTGAAATCTGGGTATTAAAACATCACTTTTACAACAAAGGCATCTTCAATGCAATTTTGGAAAACATAAAGCCTTCTGTTGAGCTGGTTGTAAAATCTTTTTGGCTGGAGAGAATTCAAGCATATTTAGTGACACAGGTGCTAGAGGTTGTAGGTAGGCAGGCAGGAGTAGAGCCTGAGTCTACAGGTGCGAACAAAGATTTTTATTGAGGGTCCAGCTCTAAATGTAGTTGCTCAAAACCTGGGCCTCCTATTCCCTTATTTGAGGCACTCTGAAAAGCTGGCATTTCTACAGGCATCTTTGTTAGCGGCAAGCTGGAAGGGCCTGCCGGCTCAGAGGTTAATCTTACTAATTAACAGAAAGGGCACAGGTCTCAGAAACTGCCTCGGCAGACTGACAGATTTTTTTCTATATTTCATTGGGGGTGACTTTGAAAAGGTTGTAGGCAAGTGGGACCTTTCTCTTTAAAAATCGAAACCATGGCTTTTTAACCATTTTTAAAATTAGAGCTTGAGAAGTCCACAGTGGCAAGGCTATGGACTGTTTGGGTGGTATTCAGAAACTTGTCCATGGGACGTATGGAGGAAAGGGAAGACTGCATTTTTAAGAGCATCTTCTCATTCTTCAGTCCTTCATGCCTAGTTTTTCCTTTATACTTATTTTAGAAGCCTTTCTCCTTCCTCCCAGTGAAAACCTACCCCATATCCCTGAGTCTGTTGTGGAAGAACAGACTGGAAGACATCTGCCTCTTCCCTTATTTTTTAAAATTCCTCTGAACGATAGAGCCAAGTCTCCACACCAGAGCTCCCGCTCCTCGAACAAACCAAATGGTGGCTGTTGGCAGCGTATTGACAGCTTGTTAATGGAGGAATCCTTGACAGTGTGACAACCTGTGTGGGCTGCCTCGGGAAGCCAAATCCGCCCCCACGCAAACCCCAGTAATTAACAGGTGGGGAGAAATAGCAACTAACTGCTGCTGAGGGGAAAAATACTCAACCAAATGAATTATGTATATTAAAAAATAACTTCAATTTTATATTCTCTTTCCTAGTTCTTATTAGCAGACTCTACTGGAAAGTGCTTTCACTGTGGGGTCAGATAAGCCTGGATTTGAATCTAAGTTTGGCTACCTACCAGCCGTGTGACTTTGTGAAAATTCCCACACTGAATCTAGATTTGTGTATAGTAACATGGTCAGATGCTATTTGAGAAGGCACAATCAGTGTTCATTTATTGTTAAAAATCTCTTTTTCTGACAATGGACCTGCCAAATTCTTGCAGTTTTGTCAAGTTTTGACTTTTATATTGTGAGACCGTGTTTTCTCAGTGCATTCAGTTTGAAATAACTATGTCTTCTTGGTGAACTGGACCTTTTTATCATTAGAAAGTGACCCCTTTTATCTCTAGTCATGTTTTTTATCTTAAAATTATTTTGTGTGATGTTATTTTATATTCTAGTGTCTATATATATTGGCTATGTTTCATTTATTTTACAATATTTCTGTGCCCTTATGTTTCTTTGGGACTAGGGGTAAAGGAGGAGTTTAGAAAAAGGGCAGTCTCAGGCTGGCTGTCGCTTAGTTAAGGCCATCACACTGACCTCCCACACACTTTTTCTCCTGCAGCTCCATGAAGCCCAAAATATACACATTCTCTGGAGAAAGCCTCCTAGAACATACCTATGGTGGCACCACTCACAACTGGCTCTGACCCATACTGGAAATATGTAGAGAAAATTTCTTAAAACTTATAGCTGTAGCTCTTGATATATTTCTAAGGGATAAACTTAATTGAGGAGTTATTTAGACTGTTTAAAATAATGGTTCCAAGCTTTCTTGGGTCTCAGATCCCTTTGTGAATGTGATGAAAGTTATGGACTCTCTCCTCAGAAAAAGAATGCACAGACACAAAATTTTCAAACAATTTCATCCTATCCTATGTACCTCCTAACGTCTGGAAACTCCAGGGAAAGAGACCTTTGTTTAAATACTCATGTTTTAAAAATTAAGGGCTAAAAGGCAGAATGCAAAGTTTTTGTCAGAATGGCAGGCTGCATAGCCCCAGCAGTAAGTTCACAGTAAGTACCAGAGAGGCCATGTGGGGAGCTAACACTGCCTGTGTGCACTGGACATTTGAGCTGAGGACTAAATAAACAAGTCTAGACCAATGAACAATTAGGACCCCAGCTGAGGATCCAGGAAACATCATCCAAGGGAGACTCAATAATCCAGGGTATGCCCCAGGCTCCCACTGAAGAAAATCCCAGTGGAAGATTAGCTGAGGAGAAGATATCACAAAACACTGAAGAAACATCACCATGAGAGACAGTCAGCAGGTGTAAGAAATGGAAGCATGGATGCCCAAGAAAGCAGAAGTAATAAAGTAGCTGAAAAACTGTTTTACTATAAGTATGTTTAAAATATTCACAGTTAAAAATAATAGAATCCATAAAAATGGAGATAATAAAAGAGGACAGACAAATCTGAAAAAAAAAAGTTGCTAGTTTTAGAAATGAAAAATATTGCCATGGGTGAGAAGGAAATTTAAAGGATAGTTTTAACAGTAGACTTGACATGATTAAAGAATGAATAAATAAAATGGAAGAATTACCAGAGGAAATCATTCGGAATACAGCAGAGAGGGATAAAGAGTTGGAAACTGTGAAAGAAAAGTTGAAGAATTGAGAAGAGAATGTGAAATCTCAACCTAGACACACTGTAATGAAATGACAACATTCATACATAAAGACAAAGTTCTGAAAGTTACCAGGCAGAAAATACAGATGACTTACAGACGTCGCTGTCAGACAAAAGTCAGACTCTCATCATCAGTAATACATGCCAAAAAAAAAAAAAAAAAAACCCCACAAAATCTCAAAGACTGAGGCAAAATCATGTGAGTATACATCTTACTAATGGAAATGAGGCAAAACAAACAAACAAACAAACAAACAAACAACCCAAACCAAAAAACACAAGAACAAAACCTGCAAGAAATATGATCAAGTGTTGAGTTTATTCTGGTTGGAAAATTAAAAGTGACTGTTATTTTTATCTTAATATTTCTGAATTATTCACATTTTCCACAATAAACATGATTTACTAATGTAATAAAAATAATATAAAAAAATAATCTCTGTTGAAAGGATAGGAAGACGA
>JAQQSQ010001967.1:0-11618 GCA_028627145.1 Eidolon dupreanum
ACTCAGGCTTTAACAGCCGTCATTTATTTCTCACAGTTCTGGAGGCTGGAAGTCCAAGGTCAAGGTGCCGGCCAGTTGATGCTGTTGCAGGTGAGATTGGCAGACAGCTGCCTTCTCACTGTGAGCTCCCAGGGCAGCGAGAGGGCGGGGTGGGTGGAGAAGGCCACAGTCCTATGGTTTAGGGCCCCACCCTGATGACCTCATTTAACCTTAATCACCTCCTGCAGTCACCTTGGGATTAGGTCTTTAAGTTAGGACACAGTTCAGCCCATATCAGAGTTGTTGCAATGAGCCCTCTTGTCTGTTGTCAGCCTAGGCATCACCTCCTCCATGAAGCCTTCCCCTCTCTCCTCTGGGTTTCCGGGGCTTCCAGTCTTGTCCCGGGTCATGGCCTTCTCTGTTGACTTCACTGGTCAATCATCCCTTTGCCCTCTGGGCTGGGCACTAGGGTTGGACTTTGGAGGGCTCACCATGGAAAGACGCCGTCGCCGTCCGTGAAGTGTGGGTGGGACACCGTGTCTCCCATCCGAGAAGCCCAGGGCCAGTGCGGAGAGTATTCCCGGGGGTCTGGGCTGCTCTCAGGACTTGTGAGGGGGCCCATCTGATTCCGTGGTTCTCCATCCTTTCTGGGAGCTGTGTCTCTGCCTGGAGCTCCCTCCTTCCCTCTCTGTGGCCTGCTTCTCCTGGGGATTCAGCCTGCTGACTCCTCCTCCAGGAAGCCTTCTGGGGCACACAGCTAGGAGCCCACGGCACTGTCTGCAGTGCTTTGAGGATAAGGCCTGGCTCTTGTCCTCACTGTTCAGTGCCTACCACTGCGTGGGTGCTCAGTAAATATTTGTTGATGGAATGAAGCCTCCCCCAGGCCTGGAACAGGGCCTGACACCTAGTGGGTGCTCAATAAATGTTTGATGAGTTGAATTCATTGAAGTCGGCAATGCAGATCAGCAGCAACTGCCTGAGAGATGGAGCCGTAGTTAATAAAGCCCTCCCAGACCCGAGACGTTAGTAAAAGATGGCAATTTATGTAAAGCGTTTCATTCTGACTCCGCGGGGACTTCCCTCCGGTATTAGGGTTTTCAGACTCTCTTACCAGAGGCATTTCAAGGATGAAAGCTGTGAGCTGCAGAGCGAATGTGGGAGAGCAAACACAGGCTATTTGCACATCCCAAATAGAGATGGAAGTCTCCCACGCCCTCCCGTGCTGCCTGGATGTGGCCAGCCCACTCTCTGAGCGCATGCCTGCAAAGGACCCTTAACACATTCCTTGTCACCCTCGTCACTTGGAGCCACCTGACTGCAGCTGGGGGAGAGGGACAAGAGTGCCCTCTGCCAGAGAAGCTGCTGTCAGAGCCGGCCCCTGGCACTCCTGGGAGCCCGGGGGAGGACAGCCTACGGATGGGGGCGGGGGCTGCCTTGGCTCCCGAGAGGCTCTGTGCCAGGGCCCAGGTAGGGGCCATCGGCAGCTGCGTGCCCCCAGGCCGCTGGGAAGCTGACGGCCCACCGCAGGGGAGGTGGGTCGGGCCCATCGTGGCCCAGCATTCCAGTCTCGGATTATCTGGCATCTGACGGCCGTTACCGGGCAGTCTCGCAAGGCTTTCGTCCCCAGCTGTCACTGGGAACAAGATTAGCAGGGCCACAGAGTCATGGCTTGAGGGGACCAGCACTGAGACATAACCCTGTCCCCAGACCTCACCAGGGGCAGTTTTTTTTTAGTGTCGAACACAGCAGAGTACCCGCTTATCCTCCTGCAGTTTCAGTTACCTGCGGCCAACCACGGTCTGAAAGTATGAAAAGGAAAATTCCAGAAGTAAATAGCTCATAAGTTTTAAATCGCACCCCAGTGAAACCTTGAACGGTCCCCCGTCCGGCCTGGGACGTGGACCATCCCTTTGTCCGGCGTGTTCGCTCCGTGTGCGTTCCCCGCCGTTGGTCCCTGAGTAGCTGCCTCAGTTAACAGGTTGACGGTCACAGTATCGCAGAGCTTGTGGTCAAGTCACCCTTATTTTACCCTTATTCCACAATAATGGCCCCAAATGCAAGTGTAGTGATGCTGGCAATTTGGACACGCCCCAGGGAAGGTGTCGAGTGCTTCTTTTAAGTGAAAAGGCGAAAGTTCTCAACTTAATCAGGAGGAAGATGAATCATGCCTGAGGCTGCTAAGATCTCAGGTAAGAACGAATCTTCTGTCCTGGAAACCGTGAAGAAGGAAGAGGGAATCTGGGCTAGCTTTGCCGTCACACCTCAAACTGCACGAGTTTCGGCCACAGTGTGACAGTGCTCAGTTAGGCGGGGGCCTGTGGTGCGGGCTTCGGGCACGCCTGCTTCCTCGCCTGTAAAATGGCACCGAGCTTCAGACCGCCACGTGGCGGGGCTCACCTCACCGGCTCCGTGGGCCGTCCCCACCAAGACTCCTCCACGCCTGCCCCTGCGGGCCGGCCCCCTCGCGCCCACTTCCCAAGTGACCGTTGGGCTCTAAGGTGCTGGAGGGCAGGGCGCTGGAGTGGGGAACACTGGAGCCCCCACTTCCGTGCCTCGCACAGACTTCTTGGCATCGTTGAGGGAAGCTGACTGCTTGGGGGCCCCAGGGGTGTCCTGGTCCCACGTGTCCGTTGGCCAGATGGGGAAACTGAGGCCTGGAAAGGAAATGGACCTGGTTGTGGACCATAGTAACTCAGTGGGAAGACGGAGACTTGAACCCAGGTCTGCAGACTCTCGGGCCAATGATCTTTGTGTGTGCGTGCGTGTGCACATGTGTGCATATGGATGCATGCATGCACATGTGTGTTTGTGCACATGTATGCATATAGGAGTGCATGTGCGTGCGTGCGCACACATGTGTGTTTGCGTGCATGTGTGCGCATGTGTGTGGGGAGTGGAGGGCAGGGCTGGCTCTCTGATTAGTTGGCCACTGTGACTGGACGAGGTAGCACTTGTGTGTCCATCCCTTCGTCCAGTGGCTGAAGGTCGAGGGCCTGCTCCGGGCCCGGTGCTGAGAGGGTGAGCACACGGCAGGCGGCCGCTTGGCAGGGATGTCCGACACCTGCTGTCGCGGCCGGTGGTTTAATCGCACAATCGCGAGGCCTGTGGGACCGGGGCAGGAGCTGGGAGAGAGTTTCACCTGGGAGCGGGGGCCTCTCCGAGGAGGGGACATGCTCGCAGAGACCCCGAGGATGGAGAACAGGTGGCTGAGTAAACGTGAGATGTGGAGCAGTGCTGCAGGCAGAGGGGGTGACAAAGTCCTGAGGTGGGAACGACTGTGGCTCTTCAGGGCAGAGGCGTCTGGAACACACAGAGAGGTTGGGTGGGGGGCTCGGATGGGGCGGGAGAAGGGCTGGGCAGAGCCCCAGGGCCACGTAGCCGGTGAGAGGGGTTGTGAGCCACAGCGGCGGGAAGCCAGGAGGGTCTAACAGCTGGATGGAGCGTTGAACATTCCGTTAGACGCCGCTGGCTGCCGGGTGCAGACGGGTGACGTGGGACCTGGGAGGGAGCCCAAGCCCTGGGTGTGAGGTGGCCGCTGCCGTCCAGCCCGTGCTGCGGCTCGGCTGGCCTGGAGGCTGCGCGTCTGGGACAGCGGTTGGGGTGGAGAATTCACCAGGAAAACACCCAGGACTGGCAGGGGCTGCAGGCTGCCTTGAGGGCGGAGGCTTCCGGAAGGCCCCCAGGTTTCCTGCTGGACGCCAGGTGTGCGGTGCCCTCTCTGAGGAGTTTGGACCTGGGGATCCGGGCGGCGTTTCTTCCCCGCAGCGGCCGCGAGCACGAGTGGTCTGAGCGCCGTGCCGTTCCTCTGCTCGAGGCCGAGCAGGGCCGCGGCGCCCTGGGCCTGCGGCGGGCTGCGCGCCGGGCGGCCGGCTGGTGCTGTGGGTTTGCATCGCGGAGCCGCCCGGGACCACGCTGTTCGCACACAGGCCCTGTGAGTGCCCTGCCCGCCCCCACGACGGACACCCCGATGCACCCGGAGGCGTCCGGGAGCAGCACAGGGGCGCCTTCATCAGCGAGCTCTGCCCCTCGCCGTGGGGAGCGCGACGCACCCAGCCCGGCTCCGGATGGGACGCTTTCCTGTGTCCTGGGCCCGGCCAGCGCCCGACGGGACAGCTCCCCGCGTGCCCTTCCTCCCCGCCTCGCCCCTGCTGTCCCCCTCCTTCCTCCAGCCGCCCCTCCTCCCTTCCCCTCGCCTCTCCCTTCTTCCTTGCTCTCCCTCGTCCCTCCCCCTCCTCCTTGCCCCTCTCTCCCTGCCTCTCCCCACCCCCTTCCTCTCCTCTGGAGGCACCATTATGGCTGCCCACACAACGAGGCGATTGTGAAGCCCGCCCCACTGCAGCCTGGGGAGCATGGCGGAGGCCCGATCTCCATGAATAATTGGACTCCCAGCCGGGCCCCGCGGGTGGCAGCCCGAGCCTGGGCGGCCACAGGGCGGTTTGCTCTGGGGCTTTGTCTGAGGATGAAGAGCCCCTGGCCGGATGCCACGTTGCCTTGGCAGTGGGGGTGGGGACACAGGGATGGAGCCCCGGCCAGCCTGGGGCCAGATGCCCAGCCTCGGGTTGGCCAGGAGGGGCGGGAGCCCCCGTGTGGGCAGGGGCCGGACTGGACGCTCCGGCCACATTGCTGGGGCCCCGGCGGGCAGCCCGTTGTGTGGGGCAGACAGGATGTGCCATCCTTACTCATGGTCATGGCGGGGCAGTGCGGGGGGTGTGCTGGGACGTGCCCAGTGCTGGGCATGTACACCCACCGTTCAAGTGAGCCCTTCAGGGGACCGAGCCTCAGTTTCCCCACCTGTCAAACGGGAGCCGGTATCACGGCCACTCGGGGCTGCGGGGAGGGGCGAGCGAGTCAGTATTTGCTGGAGCAGTAAGAGGCCCACCCCGCAGGTCAGCGATGGGAAACGGTGAGCCCTCTGTGGGTAACAAGTGGCACCTCCACTTCTCAGCCCCACGGGGTCAAGTCCACACATCTGGCCTGGCGTCCAAGGCGCCCAGAGCCAGCTCTGTGGCCGCTGCTCCCCAGAGGTCCGTGTCTTCGAGCCTCGTCAGTCCCCTGTGTGGGTGACCATCTGGCGCCCTGCTCCCGTCTCCTGTCTTTAGGGCTCAGCCGGTCTCGCTCCTCCCGTGGGGGTCGTCCCCACCTCCCAGGACCTCCATGGGCTCGTCTCTGGGCCTCGGCCAGGGCCGGGCTCCCTGGAGGGGAGATGCGTTGTCTGAGTCACTGGCCCCCCTGGGGCCCGGGCGTCTCAGCGTCCGTGCAGTGCCCGGTGGCCGTGGGAGGCATGACCCCAGAGTCGGGCTGGGAGGGGGATCCGGGCAGCTCTCTGCCTCTCTCCTGCCATCGGGCTGCAGCCCTGTTCCCTGCATGAATGCCACCTTTGTTCTGCTGTCCCTGCCCCCTCCCGGCCCCTCAGCTTGACCCCCTCCCACCCCGGGACGCTGCGGGGCGGATGCTCTGGTGCTCTGGTCTGGGAGTGGGGAGGCCGACTGCTCCTGTGAGCCCCGGGGGCTCAGGCACCCTGGGCGAGCCGCTGCCCCTGGCGGAGTGCTGGGTGGGTGTGCGCCGAGTGACTCGGCGCTGGTGTGCCCGGTTTCACCAGGGCCGTGTCTGTGTCGGAGGCCGATGGAGAGTCAGACTCTGTCCCGATGACGAGCTGCCGCGGAAGGAGAGCCGGCACACCCCGTGCAAGGCCGGCCCGGGCTCAGGCGCCGTCTCGTCTCGGGAAGCCCCCGGGACTCAGCTGCTGGGGGGCCCTGCCCTGCCCCGCCCCCACTGCAGGGGGCCCAGCTCTGCCTTCCTGGCCGTGACCCGCTCCGAGGCCCAGAGCGTCCGTGGGCCCAGGAGCGTGACTCCCGGGAGCTGGAGTCCCCATTCCAGGCCTGTTCAGGACAGCCAGGCCCCTGTAATTCTGGGCCCAGACGGCCCAGCAGTGTGAAAAACCTCTCTGACCTGCCCCCCCAGACCGGCTCTGTGGCTAGGGCGTGCGCCCCGAAGCCTGGGGGCTGTCTGAGGAGGGTGCAGGGGGGACTGGGCTCGGGAGTGACCGCTGCTGTCCACACGTGGGCATCGCCAGCATGGGACTGCGGTGGGAAGGGCAGGGAGGTTTGGGGCCTCCATTTGTCCTTGAGTCCTGGGCTCTGCCATGCTTGCGGGCAGCAGGGGCGAGTTCCACGCACAGGGGCCCCAGCCAGGGTGGCTGATGAGGGTCGTGACCCCGGAAGGGGCGTCATAGGAGGCGAGTGGGTCAGGCCGGTCTCTTGGATGAGTGCCAAAGCCAGGATGCTTTGCCTCACGTCGCGGGCAGCAGTGAACTTCTCCGGCTGGACGCCAGCGCCTTCCCCAGCTTCCTGACGGGTCAGCGACCCGGACGAGACGGGGGTCCGCCCGCCGGCCAGCGTGCGCCGGCGGTAAGGAACTGGGCTCCTCAGAGCCGGGAAGTCCCGAAGGTCACGGGTCACTGTCCCTCCCGCGGCGGAGAGTGCTGGCTGGTCAGAGCGTCTGCCGGCCCCGTGCTGTCCACGTCCTGGGGAGGGCGGGGAGGCCAGCCACAGAGGCGGCAGGGAGCGGGGCCCATGCTGCATCACCAAAGACCCAGCCGGGCCCAGAAGCCGACGTCTGTGCGCTGGAGACGCCTGGGCCCTGGCCCGGTCCCCGGCTGTCCGGCCCCTCGCTCTGCGTCCACGGCCCTGCGGGGGAGTCGGGCCTCTGATGTGGCCTCAGTGCGTCCGGTGTTTGTCCTCCTCTGGGACGGGCCTGGCGGGGAGGGAATGAAAAGTGACCCGGCGCCGCGGAGTTGTACGATTGCAGGATTAGCGGGGCGTTAGCGGGAGGCCTCACAAAGGCCCCCTGCCACAGCCCCCTCCCCCCATCCCCCCGGGCTGGGCCCACGGAGCCCGGAATGCGGGGAGATGCCGGGGAGGTCAGCAGACAGACAGCGCCCGGATTAGCGGTGCGGCTGGGATTCGCTCCCAGCCGCCTTGCAGGGCTGAATGGGGACGGAGGCTTTGCAGACAGAGCGGGCGGCCGGGAGCGCGGTGGGGGCCACCCTGGCAGCTGGAAGCCAGGCGCGCTGGGGACCGGCCGTGCGTCCGCGGACGGCGGGCTGTGGCCTCACGACAAATCGGTTGCCACTCAGGTGCGGCCTGGCGGGGGCAGCCCAGGGCTCCGACCCCAGCAGGGCTGCCTGGTGGAAGTGTCCCCTCCGGTGGCTCTTAGCCACGCTGCTTCCTCTCGGTATGGGCCGCATGGCTCCGCATAAGCCTCTCCTCCGAGCCCGCCTGGCCTGGCTCATCAAAGAGCAGCTGGAAGTAACTGTCCCCTTCCTTTTTAAACAAGGCAAAAGCGCCCGCGTGCCCGTCTGTGAGGCCGGAGCACGTTAGCTGGATTGGGGGGCATTTTCCGCTCGTCAGTCTTTGTTCTTTCTTCTTAAAGGGACACGGGGAAGGTGCTGGGGTCTTCGTTCTGAAAAGCCACACTCCCCCAGTTGCCCCGTCATCTGTAAATGGGCATCGAGAACCCCACCCTCATGGCCCTGCATTCCTGCCGGGGGATGCGGATAGAAGGGTACGGGCTTGGGGGATGGGCCAGGGGCCAGGGGACGGGGCAGCTGACGCTCCGAGGGACTGCAGAGCGGGCGAGCGGGCTGGGTCCGCATGTCACGAGGTGTTCAGGAGCTGGTCTACTGCGCCAGAGGCCTGGGCCGAGGGCGTGGAGGGCCAGGTGATGCCCGTGGGCAGAGCACGCGGCCCCCCCTCCCCAGGGGGCACAGGCCTGGGCCGGCCCTGGCTGCCGCCGGAGACCCAGGGAGGCCGAAATTCCCAGCGGCCTCCACCGCCTGGTTTGACCGTTGTGTGTTCTCGAGACTCCCCGGACAGTGCGTCTCCAGAAGCCACCAAGATGAGGTGAAATGGGCAGTTTCTGTTCTTTTCCCACCAACTGCACCGACCTCCCAAATGGTTTGTCCCTCTGCTCCGTCTCTGGATTGCATTCTCACCGATCTGGAAGGATGTGGTTAACACCTAGCATTCTTTTTCCTGCTGATTCTTTCTTGGGCAGAGCCAGGCACATAGCACCTCATCAGGGCTGTGGCACCTCCCCTCCGCTTGCTGCCCTCCCCGCCCCTTCTCTCCTGTCTGCCCCCTCCCGCCTCCTCCCCTCTCCTTCCATGCTGGCCTCTCCTCTGCGGCCTGCAGGCGGCACAGAGGTGTGTGGGTGGGCCGGCCATCTACACCTGCAGTGAGTGTCCACACCTGCAGCCCACCCCTCCGGGCTCAGCTCCCGATCTCAGAGTGTTCGGTTGAGTTCACGATCTCTCACCTCCGGCCTCGTCCACAGGGCCTGACTGCAGGCGTCGTGCCGCAGCCCCACGTCATGGGGCAGGCTGGCCAGGGTGCCCCGTGTGGACAGGAGGCAGCCGCAGCCCCTGCCCTCCGAGGGCTCGTGTGCTGCTGAGGAAAGACACAAGTGCCCCCTCGCGGCGTGGGGGCTCCCGTCTCCCTCAGAGAAGCCGAGCACATCCCCAGGCCTCCGAGGTGCGCCCGCCCCTCTGCCCGCCCCTCTGCCTGCCCCTCTGCCGGCCTCCTCCTCGGCCCCAGCTCGCCCACACACCTGCTGCTCGCCGAGCACACTCCTGCCTCGCAGACTTTGCACTTCGCCATTCTGTCCTCCGGACACTGTCCCTGCAGCCAGCGCCGGCCCGGCTCCCTGCCCGTCCTGCAGGCACCACACGGCCGGCCCTCCTCAGGGGCCTCCCTGCCCTCCCTTGGAGATCGCAACCCGGGGTCCGCCCCGTGGTCTCTGCCCCACCCCCCCACCTGGTTTTACTTTTCTCCGCGACATTTACCCCAGTCGGACATGACGTGCGTTTTACCTATTTATTTGTTCACTGCCCGTCTCCCTCGTAAGCGTGCGTGCGTTTGGTCCACTTTGTCCACCGTTGCGTCTCCAGCCTCTAGAACAGTGTTTGGCACACAGTAGACAATCGATCAGTGTGTGTGGCGTGCACGCGCGTGTGTGTGTGTGTGTGCACGCACGCACACACCTGCATCCTTTCACACACTGTGCTAAGGATGCCGAGTGCCTTTTTATGGTGTCAATAAACACGAGAACACCATCTGACTAGCACTTCGAAGTTTCCTGAATCGTGCATCCGGGGTTTCAGTGTGTGCGCCCCTAGCCGTGTGGGGGCCGCAGCCAAGAGGCGATTTCTCGGTGTCTCCTTCGGTCGTTAGGGTGGGTCCTCATCCAGACTGGCTGGTGTCCTTCATGAGAAGAGGGGATCAGGACTCAGACACACAGAGGGACGACCACGTGAGGACACGGGGGAAGGCGGCCGTGTGCGAGCGGGGGAGGGACGCCCCTCTGCCATCCGGAGCTGGGCTTCAAGGGTGCACAGGGTCCCCTGGGATGAGAGGGCTTTTGACCGATGTCTGGGAATGATGAACACGGGACGGGCTGGGTTTCCTCACCTCCACCTGAGGCGTGTGGCGTTACCTGCTGCCAAGAGTTCCATCTAGCAGTTTGTGCAGAGGACGTGGCTTTCTGAGTGGACTGCCAGACGGCCGGGGCGACAGCTGACGTTTGCCAGACGGCTCCTCGCGAGGGATTTAGAAACATAAACACGTCCACACGTTCGGACGGGCCGCCGTTTCCAGACGGAAGGGCAGGGCCCTGCGGCTCTTTGAAGATGTCGGCCCGTGTGTCGCTGTCATCCGCCCGTGGCAGGCTGGGGACGGTCAGGGGTGGAGCAGACAGTGACGTGAGCCCAGCTGCTTGTGTCACACACACACTCAGGTCACGCATCCTGCTCAAGAGAGTGCTGGTGCTCCCTGTCCTCCCAGGTCGGCGAGCAGAGCAGGCCCTGCTCCCGGGGCCGACATTCTGCCGGGGAAACGGAGGCAGGACGTGGGGAAGTCAGGACACAAGGCACTTCCAGGCGGACCTCGGTGCCGGGGAGCCCGGACCAGAGCCAGGAGTGGCTGGCAGCTAGCGGGGGGCCAGGGCTCTGTGACCAGAGCCGAGTGGCGAAGCAGCCAGCTGCGGGCAGGTGTGTGGCGGGGGTGATGCTCTGGGCCAGGCGGGGGCCGCGGGCAGGGGTCCCGCGGTGGGGACGTGCGCCGGGAGGCGGGCCGGGCGAGCCTGGGTGAGCCTGGGCGTGGGGCGGGTTCCCGTCACGGGGTGGTCGGCTTTGCTTCAGGCACAGGAGGGAGCCCTGGGGAGTGGCGTCGCTTGCTGCGCGTCCCGCGAGGCGGCTCTGCTGACCTCCGTTTGCTCTCGGGCGACAGTGACGCGGTGGTCAGGGCCATGTGCTCCCTCCCGGTGAGGGTCCACCTAGAAACCGGCCCGCCCTCCCTCAGCTGCGGGGCATGTGCAGCCGCTGCCAGCGCACGGGCTGGCCTGGGGCGGCCGTCCACTGGTGGGCCGGTCACGCCGTGGGCTGCTTGACCACAGGCATGGAGAGCTGATGCCCAGGGCCCCGGAGACCTGACACTTGTCCTCGGGGTCAGGGGTAGACCCGGGCACCCAGGCCCAGGAGCAGAGAGGGCAAAGAGGACCAAGGGGCCAGTGTGATGGGCACTGAGCCAGTGGGCCAGAGGGCGGTGCTCACGAGGGCAGCAGAGGACAGGGCAGCTGGAGCCTGGCAGGCGGTGGGCAGCGCAGAGGGGCCCAGGCGAGCCCACCAGGCCGGGCCTTCCCACAGCTGGACACGACCGGACCGACCCTGACCATGTTGTCGTTTTGTCTAAAGTCCATCTCTCCACCTCAGGACTGAAGCTCCCGTTCCACGGATCGGCCTGCCCGGCCCTCTCCTGCCCTGCGCCCTGTCCCCTTGCCCGTCACAGCCTCCTCTGCCCTTGGCCCTACACGTGCTCTTCCCTCCGGACAGCATGTCCCCTCCCCTTCCCGCCTGGTGGCACCCGGCTCGGCGTGGCCCCGACTGGTCTCTCCTGCCGCCCCGCCGGGCTCCCTCGGTCTCGGTGTTGCTGTCCGTGCCGTGCCCGGCCCCCACCGCACGGCAGGCTTCTCCGGGGAGGCCTGTGTCCGGCTCATCTTGGCCCTTCCCGGGGCCCAGCAGTTGTGCCTTGCGGGCTTGCTCACGGGTGCCATTGAATGACTCACCTGGAGGGGAAGGTGGAAACCCGAGGCGGGGAGGGGGAGGGGCACTGGGCGGGGCGCCAGGCGGGGCAGTGACAGCCACGCCCACTCGTCCAGCCCCGTCTCACCTGCTCCTCCATCAAGCCCACACTTGGCGAAGAGACTGCTGTTTTGGGGACCACTTGTCCTCCGCGTTCAGGAGGGGGAGTGCCTGGTTTGACTTTCACGTGAGGAGCTAAGAGGAAGGGCTGGGTTCCAGAGCCTTCCACAGGGAGGGAGGCCGAGGGCTTTGAGGGCGCTGGCCAGTGGTGGTCTGCGTCCCCTCCAAGCCTGCCTCCCACCCTCACTCTGCCCTGGGGGCCAGGGGCTCCGTGGCTCCTGAAACCCTTCACGACGCCCCCTCTGTCCTTTTCACCACATTCCAGAGGCTCTAGTTCCCGTGACTGCATTTGGTGGTGTCGTGACACAGGGAGAGGTCACCTAAAATCGTGCCTGTTCCACAGTTATCACTTAGCAATGACGTCGAGCATCATTTACAGATTCGT
>JAQQSQ010000196.1:0-20751 GCA_028627145.1 Eidolon dupreanum
TTATCACGGTCTCCTTATGTCAACATTTTCAAGTGACTTATTATTTACCCATATGTTTGTTCTTTCTGAGTTCTTTCTTCCTTCATAATGTTCCAAGATGCTTCCTTTTAACATTTCATTTCTATTTAGAAAACTTCTTTCACCTTTTTTTTTTTCTGTTTTTAGATTAGGTCTGCTGGTGACAAACTTTTTCAGTTTTTTGGTTCTTCTTTAAATCTTTTTTTTTTTTTTGCTAAGATTTTCTATTTTTGTTGACATCTTCTATTTTTTCATTTGTTTGGAGTGTGTTTGTGATGGCCTATTAAAACATTTTTGTGATCATTGCTTTAATATTCTTATTAAAAAATTCCTAAAATCCATATTATTTCAATGTTAGTATATGTTCGTTATCTTGTTCAGTTTGATATATTTGGTTCTTGGTACGGCAAGTGATTTTCAATTGACATCTGGATATTTGGATATTATAAGATTCTGGATCTTTTTTAAATGTTGTTTTATCAGGCCTCTTCTGACACTGCTCAGATGAGTGAAGAAATGTGCCATCTTGTTACTGACAGGTTCTCTACTCAGTTTTTGTCCACATCTGATGAGAAGGGCTCTTTTTACTTCTGGGCAGAGGTAGGAATCCAAGCTTTTCCCTTTGGTTTCTCTGATACCAGCATGGCTAGTAGGGGGAGAGGCACCCAATTGCTACTCACCACTTGACCTCTACTGACACCATGAAGAATTTGCCTTGTTACTATTAAATAGTGGTAAAAATTATTACTCTGCACTAAGTCTCCTCTGACACCATGCCAGTAGGAAGGGGAAAGGTGTCTAGTTACTTCTGAGGGCAGGAGTTGAGATGCGGGCTTTTCACATGGCTTCCAATGACACTGCAGGGGTGGTGACCCTATTACCACTGAATGGTTGTGAAAGTTCTTATTCTCTAGTAGGTTTCTTCTGGCACAATCTCAAGAAGAAGATGGAAGGATGCTTTGTTACAACCAAGTGAAGGTAGAAATTTCGGCTTTCCCTGGGGTTTCCACTGACATGTGGTGGAGGAGGGAGGAGTTGGAAAAAGCTCATTATTATTACCCTTTGAAGATGAGACTACTGGCCTCCCCCACTTGGTTTTTTCTTATACTCTCATGGCAGGGGAGTTGGGATTCTTCATCATAATCTGGCAATTGCTATTTCATATATTTGATCCATTTTTTGGTTGTTTCAGACAAGAGTGTGAATCAGGCCCCTGTTACTCCAATTTGCCTAGAAACAAAAGTTCCTCTTTTTAAAATTTTCAGGTCAGTTTAAATAGTATACCAATCAGTATAAAACTAAAAAAAAATATATTACCAGGCAGGTCTAGTTTAGTAAATATTTAACCATGAGTTTTAATCTACAGGTCAAAGTACTATTTGAATGATAAAGCTTATTAAATTAAAATTTAGAGATAAAGAAAAAATGAAAAAGTTTCATTATATACCTATTAAACATAGATCATTAAAAACAATACTACATGAGTTCATTCTCTGAAACCTAACTACATTAAAATAGCTAAAAATCTCTGCTAAGAACCTTTCTACCAATTTCTTAGTTTATATTTGATATTTCTTTCAGAAATACTTGCCAATTTGCAACTTATGGTTTTGGTTTCAGATAAATGTGAAGTGAGCAGAAATCTCTGATTGATGAGAAGACTGTTTTATTCTAGGAACTCTATCAGAATGCAGAAGAGTGAAATCTCTTGTTGAGATGTAGTTTTGAAGGATGTGGACCTCTCTGTAACATTACATACTAACTTAGTTGATATTATAAAGGTAAAAATATGTTATGGTCATCAGAGTAATTGCTGAATCTCGGGCAGCTTAGTAGCTCTCTTGTAAAATGTATGTCATGATCCCTAACATCTGATAAGAGTTTTCTAACTTAGGAATAAATTTTTTTTTTTCAAAAAGTCAATCTGTTGATAATATGTCACCTCTTGCATGGAAATAAAAGTGGGAATCTATACATAATAAAAGGATTAACCATTATTAAAATATTTCTGTATTATAGCACTTGTCTTGCACAAAATTAAACTGGGGGAGGTTAAAATTCTTTGATTTGAGTTTTCCCCAAATTTTGGGGAAAGGGCAACTCTTAACAATTCTGTTGAACCATTTAAGAAAATAATGAGGATACCAACCAAACCTAGTTATTTAGAACATACTTTCTTGCTCCTGAGTGCCACTTTCTGGGTTATAAGATGAAGAGAAATGCTTTGGTGCTATCTAGCAGCTTTCTTGGGAGCAATGAATATGGTAAGGGTGCAGAAAACCGCTTTCCAGCTGTATTAGTCTGAATTTGAGGTCTGAATTAAGAAAAAAAAAAAAAAAACAACATCATAACAGTTTTCAGATGAGAGTACAATTGTCTGAGGACAAGAAAGTTCCAGAAACTAGTAATCTTATATAATGACCATAACAAAATTATTCCATAATAAACATTAGGAATTCAGTTCTTTGTTTCAGATATTTAGAGTTGTCTACAGTTATGGAATTCCCAAAAGCATAAAATAGTATAAATACTAACAGACTCTTTTGAAAATGCATGGTCTGGCTATATGAGGTAAACATCATCTGCCATCTGGGTAGAATAAGTTGAAAGCAAATAATAACTTTTTATTGCTTCACATTCAGAACAGACACTACACTGGTTACATTTTATTCTGTCTTCTTTTTTATTCCGGCTTTATTGAAAAATAATAAACAATTAGTTGCTCGTATTTACATTGTACAAGTCAATGAATTTTTTTCAATTATAGTTGGCATGCAATATTATATAAGATGCAGTTGTACAGTATAGCGATTAGAGATCTATATAATTCGTAAAGAGATTACCTCTCTAAATTTAGGACCCCTCTTCATCCTTACATATTTTTACAACATTGCTAACTATTTTCCTTATACTACACTTTATGCTTCCACGTCTATTTTGTAGCTATCCATTTGTACTTCTTAATCCCTTTGCCTTTTTCAACATCCCCCCAAACCCCTCCCATCCAGTAGTCCTCAAAATATTCTCTGTATCCATGAGTTTGTTTCCATTTTTGGAAAAGACAAATTTAAAGAATTTAAATTTGTTCTTTAAATTCCACATGTATGTGAAATCATGTGCTATTTATCTTTATCTGACTTACTTCATTCAGTGCAATACCCTCTAGGTCCATCCAGGCAATATCTTTTTCCATCCCCTTCCTTTTAGTCTGTGTGTGTCTTTTAATCAGAAGTAAGTCTCTTGGAGGCAAAATTAGTAGGGGTATTGTTTTCTAACCCATTCAGCCACCCTATTATTTGGTTGGAGCACTTATTTTTTTTCCATTTGAGATACTTGTTCATTGGTATGTAGTTATTACTATTATTTATTCATGTTTTTGATATGTGTGTTTTCTTCTTAAAGAAGTCCTTCCAACATTTCCTGTAATACTAGCTTGGTGTTGATGAATTCCTTTAGCTTATATTTCTCTGGGAAGCTCTTTATCTGTCCTTCAACTCTAAATGATAGCTTTGCTGGATAAAGTCTTCTTGGTTGTAGATCCTGTGTTTTCATCACGTCAAATATTTTGTACCAAGCCCTTCTGTCTTGCATAGTTTCTTTTAAGAAATCAGCTGCCAATCTTATGGGTGCTTCCTTGTAAGTAACTCACTGCTTTTCTCTTGCTGCTTTTAAGATTTTTCTCTTTGTATTTAAACTTTGGCTTTTAATTATGATGTATCTTGGTGTGGGCTTCTTTGAGTTCTTCTTTTGTAGGACTCTCTGAGCTTCCCGGGGTTGTATGTCTATTTCTTCACCGGGTGAGGGAAGTTTTCCATCATTATTTTTTTCAAATAGCCTTTCAACTTCTTGTTCCTCCTCAGGTATCCCTATGACCCAGATGTTTTCACATTTATTTTTGTTCCAAAGGCTCTTTAAATTATTATAGCTGTTTTTTTTTTCTTGTTGTTCTGATTGGGTGTCCTTGGTTCCCCCATTCTCTATATCGGTGATTCGATCTTCTTCTTTATCCACTCTATTGATTCTCTCAATATACTCTTCATCTCAGATAATGTGTTCTTCATTTCTGGCTTGTTCTTCTTTATAATTTCCATTTCCATTTTTTTTTCTTTGTTAAAGTTCTCACTGAGTTCATCTATACTTCCCCTAAGTTCATTGAGCATCTTTATAACCAGTGTTTTGAACTCTGCATCTATTAGATTATTTGACTCCATTATTCTTGGATCTCTGTCCTGTTCTCTCATATGGTTTCCGCTTCTTTGTCTTCCCATTTTGGCTGCCTCTCTTGTCTGTTTCTATGTACTAATTCAAGCTCTTAAGTCTCCCAGTCTTAGTAGTGTGGCTTTGTGTAGTAGGTGTCCAGCAGCATAGTTATGAGAGGGGTTCAGCTTCAGGCCAAGTTTGGCTCCAGTCTGTGCCCCTCTGGGGCTACCTGTTAAGATTCATCAAACAACCACAGATGCTGTATTTATAGTTGCCTCAAGAAGCCATGACAGAGAGCAAGGCCAGCTGCCACCAGTGTGCATCTTGAAGTTGGCTCAGTAAGGAGAACTGGACTCACTGAGGGCACAACTGGATGTGGCTTGGGTAAGGTCGTGAGTTCAGAAAGGTAGATTATTAGGAAAACCTCTCCATGGAGTGACCTCTGTTATCCACTTTGATGATGTCTCAACTACGGCGGCACTGCTTCTACACAGTGGGAGGGAGGAGGGCTCAAGGGAGGAACAATGGATACTGCCAGTAGTTCTGTCTGGCAGAAAGCCTCACCTCCAGCCCTTGCTCCAACAACTCAGTGTCCCCATGTAAGTCCCTGGTGACCCCCCGACTAGCCACTCCAGTGCTGGTGCTCAGAGCAAGCAAGTTCAACACCACAAAGTCCACTCGCAGACATGGCCCCTCTTAAGAGGAGTCTACAGCAGCCGGCTGCAGCTGTCATACCCCGTGTCCCACTCACCTGCTTGAAAACTGACAGTCTCGCAGATTTTCCCCCTTCTACCTTCTACTGTTGCAGGTTGATTTCTTATTTCTCTCTCTAGTTGTAGTACTTCTGTTCCCTAGATCCCTGGCAATTCCGCTTACTCTTTGTGCGTGTTTCCATCACAACTATGATGTGGGTGCCAAGAGCAGATGAACAAAGCCAATAACATCTATGCCATTTTTAGGTGACTCTCTATTTTGTCATCTGAACTAGCAGTATTTCCTCTCACTTAAACATAAAATTAAACATAAAATTCTTTAATAAATAAATAAATAAAATAAAGATATGAATATACAAATACTAAAAATGAAAGAATATATTATTTGAAAATTTAAACTTTAGCTCTTCATCTTGTAAAATCATAAGAAAATACTTTTTCTACATCAACATATATGTTTACATATAGTTGAGAATATATAAATTAATACTGTTATTTGGTGACCAATCCAATTCATTTTGTTCCTTTTATATCTATCGACTCCAAATTCTTTAAAGATTTTCCAGGTAACATCAGATTATTAATTAACTATATCAATATAAAATTTATAGAGAGAAGATGGCGAGGAAACATGGTGGAGTGAGACACATCTTCAGATCTCTCCCCCTGAAACAACAATAAGCTGAACATCTAAAACTCAACAAAAAACACCCAAACTGCACACCAGTACATCTGAGCATGGGATCTGCTCATAAGAGCTACCACAGGTCAGTAGGTTGGGAGAGATAAAGAAGCTGCCTCTCACAGCTACCAGAACTCCTTGCAGTAGAAGTTGGGCTGGAGGGGACGATGTGGTGATTTCCCTGATCAACCTGCCTGGAAGTGCCAGACCTTCTAGCAGCTGGCAGCAGGGCCCAGTCATCAGGACACAAAGCAGAGAAGCATGATGGGACAACAGAGAAACAACAGTTGATTTTTATCTTCCCCAGTTGCAAAACGGAGGCTGAGCTGCAGCCTCCAACCCACAATTGAGAGGGACCCTCCCCACATACCCTCCGAGACTGAACACTGCGAAGCCCCAGTGGAATCTGAGCAGAAGCTGCCGAGACTGAAGTTACCTCTTGCAGCTGCTGAAGCTCCCTACAGGAAGAGTGGGGAGAGGAGAAAGTGTGGCACTTTCCCTGATCATCATTCCTGGAAGTGCCAGAAGTTCCAGCAGCCAGCATCAGGGTCCAGTCATCAGGGCAGAGAGCAAAGAAATGGGATAGGATAGCAGAGAAAAAAAACAGTTGATAACTACTGGCCCTGGATTCAAAATCAAGGCTGAGCCGCAGTCCCCAACTCACAACCCAGAGGGCCCCTCCTCCACCGACCACCACGGAGCCACAAGGAAATCTGAGCCAATGTTACAGAAACTGTCGCTGGCATTGACAGGGACTGAAAATGAGAGTAGCAAGTGTGACTAAATATCTACAAGAAAATAAAAAAGACATTTAGGCGTTATATAAAGCAAGGATCCAATAACCTTAGACGCCACTTACTGGAAACCAGAAGAAAAGCGCCATATTTGCAGCAGGCTAAAGAGAGACCATTATATTATCTTCTTTCTGGAAAAACAGCAGAATACACTTCCATTAATGACCAGGAGGACAAACAGTTCATCAAACACCATGAACAACCAAGGTGACAAGGCATCTCAGAAAGAAAGAGAAAAATCTACAGAAAATAAGCTTACAGACATAGAAATACGAGACTTAAAAGACAGAGAATTCAGGAAAGTACTTCTGAAAAAAACTCAATGAGATCTAAGGCAATTCAAATCAACAATATCAGGAATCAAAAAAACAACTAGATGAGCAGAGCAAGGAGATTAAAACCCTCAAAAAGAACCAAATAGAACTGCTGGAGATGAAGAACACACTACAAGAGTTGAAAAATGAAATAGCAAGCTTGGGAAATAGAGTCGACCAAACAGAGGAAAGGATCAGTGATATCAAAGACAGAAATCTAGAAATAAATTAGAAAAAATAAGAGAAACATCAAAGAATGCAAAATAATGGAAGAGAAATACAAAAAATAGCTGATACCATCAGGAGAGGAAACATAAGAATAATGAGCATTATCGAAAGCGAGGAAAAGGAACAGGGATTAGAATGCATTTTCATACAAATAGTTGATGAGAATTTCCCAAATCTAAGGAATGAGCTGGAGCTTCAAATTATAGAAGACAACTGAATACCCAGTTATCTCAACCTGAAAAGGCCTTCACCAAGATACATTGTATTAAAATTATTAAAAATCAACGACAAAGGCAGAGTTCTCAGTGCAGCCAGGGAGAAGAAAATGGTAACTTATAAAGGTAAACCCATTAGATTATCCTCAGACTTCTCAGTGCAAACCTTACAAGCCAGAAAGGAATAGAATTAAACATTTAAACTATTAAGTGAAAGGAACTACCACCCTAGAATAATGTATACAACTAAGCTCTCCTTTAGATATGATGGAGAAATTAAGACTTTTTGAGACATACAAAAATTGAGGGAATTCTCCACTACAAGACCTGCACTACAGGAAATACTGAAAGGGGTCACTTCGCCTAAAACAAAATGACCAAAAAAAGCATAATTAGCAGTAAAGTAACTAATAGAAGCAGAGGCGTGCAACCCTTACTAGCAACAGGGCATTATAAGCTTACATAATAAGAAGAGAATTGTTATAACAAGAGTATTGAACGTTCAGCATACATAGGAATGAATTAAGATAACAGTGACTGAAAAGGGGGGGGGGATTAAAGGATGCAAATTCGCAAAGGGGAATGAAAATTAGACAGGCACAGAAGAAAATGGACGACTGTAGATATATAAATATGTTTACATATTTGTAATGGTAAACACACACCAAAGATTTGGAACTGAAGTATATAACATAAAACAAGAAGGAACAGAGGCAAAACACACAAAAGCCAACCAAAATAGAGAAAATGGAAACACAAAGGCAAGAAAGCAATGGAAACACCAAGCTACCAAAAGCAAAAGATTAAAAAAACTATAAGAAGACCTCATATTTCAACAATCACCCTAAATGTAAATGGATCGAACTCACCAATAAAAAGGCATAGAGTTGCCGAATGGATCAAAAAACAAAATCCAACCATATGCTTCCTCCAGGAGATACACCTCAGCTCCAAAGACAAATATAGACTCAAAGTGAAAGGGTGGAAAAGGATATTTCAAGTAAATGACATTCAGAGAAATGTGGGAGTTGTGGTACAAATAGCAAACGAAATAGATTTCAAATTAAAAAGGTAAAGAAAGATACTGAAGGACTCTTCATAATGTTAAAGAGAATCACTCACAAAGAAGGCATGACACTTATTAATATCTATGCTCGCAAACAGGGAGCCCCGAAATATGTAAAGGAATTACTAACAGAACAAAAGGGAGAAAGAGACCAAACACTATCGTAGTAGGGGATCTAAATACCCCACTGTCGGATATAGATAGGTCATATAAACAGAAAATCAATAGAGAAATAACATCCTTAAGTGACACATTAGACCAACTGGACATAATTGACATTTACAGAGCCTTCCATCCCCAAACAGTTGCTTATACATCCTTCTCTAGTGCACATGGAACATTCTCAAGGATCTACCACATACTGGAACACAGAGATAGTCTCAAGAAATATAAGAGGGTTGAAATCAAACCAACCATATTCTCTGATCATAATGCTTTGAAACTAGAGATCAACTGCAGAAAGAAATCAAGAACAACCACAAATACATGGAGATTAAATAACATGCTACTGAAAAATCACTTGATCAGATAACAAATAAAAAGAGAGTACAAGAGATACATAGACACAAATGATAATAATATTACAACATATCAGAACTTTTGGGACGTGGTAAAAATGGTGGTCATAAGGAGAAAGTTCATATCATTATAGTCCTACCTCCAAAAACAGGAACGAGCCCAAATAAACAACCAAATGCTTCACTTCAAAGAAGATTTAATACCTATTCTCCTCAAACTCTTCCAAAAACTTGAAGAGGAAGCAATACTTCCCAACTCATTTTATGAGGTCAATATTACCCTGAAACCAAAGACTGGTAAAGATAACAGAAAAAAAGAAAATTAATGACCAATGTCTTTCATGAACACAGTTGCAAAAATTCTAAATAAGATACTAACAAACCAAATACAGCAACATATTCAAAAGATGAGACACCACGATCAAGTGGGTTTCATCCCAGAGGCACAGGGAAGATCCAATATTTCCAAATCAATTAATGTGATACATTACATAAACAAATAAAAAAAAGTAAGAATCATATGATCATATCTATAGATGCAGAAAAAGCATTCGACAAGATACAGCACCCATTTATGATCAAAACACTTAACAAAATCAGTACAAAAGAAAAGTATCTTAAGGTAATAAAGGCAATCTACGACAAACCCTCATCCAAAATTAAGTGTTTTGATCATAAATGTCAGTGTCCCAGTCCACTGACCTGTGGTAGCTCTTATGAGCAGATCCCATGCTCAGATGTACTGGTGTGCAGTTTGGGTGTTTTTTGTTGAGTTTTAGATGTTCAGCTTATTGTTGTTTCAGGGGGAGAGATCTGAAGATGTGTCTCACTCCACCATGTTTCCTCGCCATCTTCTCTCTATAAATTTTATATTGATATAGTTAATTAATAATCTGATGTTACCTGGAAAATCTTTAAAGAATTTGGAGTCGATAGATATAAAAGGAACAAAATGAATTGGATTGGTCACCAAATAACAGTATTAATTTATATATTCTCAACTATATGTAAACATATATGTTGATGTAGAAAAAGTATTTTCTTATGATTTTACAAGATGAAGAGCTAAAGTTTAAATTTTCAAATAATATATTCTTTCATTTTTAGTATTTGTATATTCATATCTTTATTTTATTTATTTATTTATTAAAGAATTTTATGTTTAATTTTATGTTTAAGTGAGAGGAAATACTGCTAGTTCAGATGACAAAATAGAGAGTCACCTAAAAATGGCATAGATGTTATTGGCTTTGTTCATCTGCTCTTGGCACCCACATCATAGTTGTGATGGAAACACGCACAAAGAGTAAGCGGAATTGCCAGGGATCTAGGGAACAGAAGTACTACAACTAGAGAGAGAAATAAGAAATCAACCTGCAACAGTAGAAGGTAGAAGGGGGAAAATCTGCGAGACTGTCAGTTTTCAAGCAGGTGAGTGGGACACGGGGTATGACAGCTGCAGCCGGCTGCTGTAGACTCCTCTTAAGAGGGGCCATGTCTGCGAGTGGACTTTGTGGTGTTGAACTTGCTTGCTCTGAGCACCAGCACTGGAGTGGCTAGTCGGGGGGTCACCAGGGACTTACATGGGGACACTGAGTTGTTGGAGCAAGGGCTGGAGGTGAGGCTTTCTGCCAGACAGAACTACTGGCAGTATCCATTGTTCCTCCCTTGAGCCCTCCTCCCTCCCACTGTGTAGAAGCAGTGCCGCCGTAGTTGAGACATCATCAAAGTGGATAACAGAGGTCACTCCATGGAGAGGTTTTCCTAATAATCTACCTTTCTGAACTCACGACCTTACCCAAGCCACATCCAGTTGTGCCCTCAGTGAGTCCAGTTCTCCTTACTGAGCCAACTTCAAGATGCACACTGGTGGCAGCTGGCCTTGCTCTCTGTCATGGCTTCTTGAGGCAACTATAAATACAGCATCTGTGGTTGTTTGATGAATCTTAACAGGTAGCCCCAGAGGGGCACAGACTGGAGCCAAACTTGGCCTGAAGCTGAACCCCTCTCATAACTATGCTGCTGGACACCTACTACACAAAGCCACACTACTAAGACTGGGAGACTTAAGAGCTTGAATTAGTACATAGAAACAGACAAGAGAGGCAGCCAAAATGGGAAGACAAAGAAGCGGAAACCATATGAGAGAACAGGACAGAGATCCAAGAATAATGGAGTCAAATAATCTAATAGATGCAGAGTTCAAAACACTGGTTATAAAGATGCTCAATGAACTTAGGGGAAGTATAGATGAACTCAGTGAGAACTTTAACAAAGAAAAAAAAATGGAAATGGAAATTATAAAGAAGAACAAGCCAGAAATGAAGAACACATTATCTGAGATGAAGAGTATATTGAGAGACTCAATAGAGTGGATAAAGAAGAAGATCGAATCACCGATATAGAGAATGGGGGAACCAAGGACACCCAATCAGAACAACAAGAAAAAAAAAACAGCTATAATAATTTAAAGAGCCTTTGGAACAAAAATAAATGTGAAAACATCTGGGTCATAGGGATACCTGAGGAGGAACAAGAAGTTGAAAGGCTATTTGAAAAAAATAATGATGGAAAACTTCCCTCACCCGGTGAAGAAATAGACATACAACCCCGGGAAGCTCAGAGAGTCCTACAAAAGAAGAACTCAAAGAAGCCCACACCAAGATACATCATAATTAAAAGCCAAAGTTTAAATACAAAGAGAAAAATCTTAAAAGCAGCAAGAGAAAAGCAGTGAGTTACTTACAAGGAAGCACCCATAAGATTGGCAGCTGATTTCTTAAAAGAAACTATGCAAGACAGAAGGGCTTGGTACAAAATATTTGACGTGATGAAAACACAGGATCTACAACCAAGAAGACTTTATCCAGCAAAGCTATCATTTAGAGTTGAAGGACAGATAAAGAGCTTCCCAGAGAAATATAAGCTAAAGGAATTCATCAACACCAAGCTAGTATTACAGGAAATGTTGGAAGGACTTCTTTAAGAAGAAAACACACATATCAAAAACATGAATAAATAATAGTAATAACTACATACCAATGAACAAGTATCTCAAATGGAAAAAAAATAAGTGCTCCAACCAAATAATAGGGTGGCTGAATGGGTTAGAAAACAATACCCCTACTAATTTTGCCTCCAAGAGACTTACTTCTGATTAAAAGACACACACAGACTAAAAGGAAGGGGATGGAAAAAGATATTGCCTGGATGGACCTAGAGGGTATTGCACTGAATGAAGTAAGTCAGATAAAGATAAATAGCACATGATTTCACATACATGTGGAATTTAAAGAACAAATTTAAATTCTTTAAATTTGTCTTTTCCAAAAATGGAAACAAACTCATGGATACAGAGAATATTTTGAGGACTACTGGATGGGAGGGGTTTGGGGGGATGTTGAAAAAGGCAAAGGGATTAAGAAGTACAAATGGATAGCTACAAAATAGACGTGGAAGCATAAAGTGTAGTATAAGGAAAATAGTTAGCAATGTTGTAAAAATATGTAAGGATGAAGAGGGGTCCTAAATTTAGAGAGGTAATCTCTTTACGAATTATATAGATCTCTAATCGCTATACTGTACAACTGCATCTTATATAATATTGCATGCCAACTATAATTGAAAAAAATTCATTGACTTGTACAATGTAAATACGAGCAACTAATTGTTTATTATTTTTCAATAAAGCCGGAATAAAAAAGAAGACAGAATAAAATGTAACCAGTGTAGTGTCTGTTCTGAATGTGAAGCAATAAAAAGTTATTATTTGCTTTCAACTTATTCTACCCAGATGGCAGATGATGTTTACCTCATATAGCCAGACCATGCATTTTCAAAAGAGTCTGTTAGTATTTATACTATTTTATGCTTTTGGGAATTCCATAACTGTAGACAACTCTAAATATCTGAAACAAAGAACTGAATTCCTAATGTTTATTATGGAATAATTTTGTTATGGTCATTATATAAGATTACTAGTTTCTGGAACTTTCTTGTCCTCAGACAATTGTACTCTCATCTGAAAACTGTTATGATGTTGTTTTTTTTTTTTTTTTCTTAATTCAGACCTCAAATTCAGACTAATACAGCTGGAAAGCGGTTTTCTGCACCCTTACCATATTCATTGCTCCCAAGAAAGCTGCTAGATAGCACCAAAGCATTTCTCTTCATCTTATAACCCAGAAAGTGGCACTCAGGAGCAAGAAAGTATGTTCTAAATAACTAGGTTTGGTTGGTATCCTCATTATTTTCTTAAATGGTTCAACAGAATTGTTAAGAGTTGCCCTTTCCCCAAAATTTGGGGAAAACTCAAATCAAAGAATTTTAACCTCCCCCAGTTTAATTTTGTGCAAGACAAGTGCTATAATACAGAAATATTTTAATAATGGTTAATCCTTTTATTATATATAGATTCCCACTTTTATTTCCATGCAAGAGGTGACATATTATCAACAGATTGACTTTTTGAAAAAAAAAATTTATTCCTAAGTTAGAAAACTCTTATCAGATGTTAGGGATCATGACATACATTTTACAAGAGAGCTACTAAGCTGCCCGAGATTCAGCAATTACTCTGATGACCATAACATATTTTTACCTTTATAATATCAACTAAGTTGGTATGTAATGTTACAGAGAGGTCCACATCCTTCAAAACTACATCTCAACAAGAGATTTCACTCTTCTGCATTCTGATAGAGTTCCTAGAATAAAACAGTCTTCTCATCAATCAGAGATTTCTGCTCACTTCACATTTATCTGAAACCAAAACCATAAGTTGCAAATTGGCAAGTATTTCTGAAAGAAATATCAAATATAAACTAAGAAATTGGTAGAAAGGTTCTTAGCAGAGATTTTTAGCTATTTTAATGTAGTTAGGTTTCAGAGAATGAACTCATGTAGTATTGTTTTTAATGATCTATGTTTAATAGGTATATAATGAAACTTTTTCATTTTTTCTTTATCTCTAAATTTTAATTTAATAAGCTTTATCATTCAAATAGTACTTTGACCTGTAGATTAAAACTCATGGTTAAATATTTACTAAACTAGACCTGCCTGGTAATATATTTTTTTTTAGTTTTATACTGATTGGTATACTATTTAAACTGACCTGAAAATTTTAAAAAGAGGAACTTTTGTTTCTAGGCAAATTGGAGTAACAGGGGCCTGATTCACACTCTTGTCTGAAACAACCAAAAAATGGATCAAATATATGAAATAGCAATTGCCAGATTATGATGAAGAATCCCAACTCCCCTGCCATGAGAGTATAAGAAAAAACCAAGTGGGGGAGGCCAGTAGTCTCATCTTCAAAGGGTAATAATAATGAGCTTTTTCCAACTCCTCCCTCCTCCACCACATGTCAGTGGAAACCCCAGGGAAAGCCGAAATTTCTACCTTCACTTGGTTGTAACAAAGCATCCTTCCATCTTCTTCTTGAGATTGTGCCAGAAGAAACCTACTAGAGAATAAGAACTTTCACAACCATTCAGTGGTAATAGGGTCACCACCCCTGCAGTGTCATTGGAAGCCATGTGAAAAGCCCGCATCTCAACTCCTGCCCTCAGAAGTAACTAGACACCTTTCCCCTTCCTACTGGCATGGTGTCAGAGGAGACTTAGTGCAGAGTAATAATTTTTACCACTATTTAATAGTAACAAGGCAAATTCTTCATGGTGTCAGTAGAGGTCAAGTGGTGAGTAGCAATTGGGTGCCTCTCCCCCTACTAGCCATGCTGGTATCAGAGAAACCAAAGGGAAAAGCTTGGATTCCTACCTCTGCCCAGAAGTAAAAAGAGCCCTTCTCATCAGATGTGGACAAAAACTGAGTAGAGAACCTGTCAGTAACAAGATGGCACATTTCTTCACTCATCTGAGCAGTGTCAGAAGAGGCCTGATAAAACAACATTTAAAAAAGATCCAGAATCTTATAATATCCAAATATCCAGATGTCAATTGAAAATCACTTGCCGTACCAAGAACCAAATATATCAAACTGAACAAGATAACGAACATATACTAACATTGAAATAATATGGATTTTAGGAATTTTTTAATAAGAATATTAAAGCAATGATCACAAAAATGTTTTAATAGGCCATCACAAACACACTCCAAACAAATGAAAAAATAGAAGATGTCAACAAAAATAGAAAATCTTAGCAAAAAAAAAAAAAAGATTTAAAGAAGAACCAAAAAACTGAAAAAGTTTGTCACCAGCAGACCTAATCTAAAAACAGAAAAAAAAAAAGGTGAAAGAAGTTTTCTAAATAGAAATGAAATGTTAAAAGGAAGCATCTTGGAACATTATGAAGGAAGAAAGAACTCAGAAAGAACAAACATATGGGTAAATAATAAGTCACTTGAAAATGTTGACATAAGGAGACCGTGATAAGTTATGTGTGTGTGTGTGTGTGTGTGTGTGTGTGTGTGTGTGTGTGTGTGTGTAAAATATAACATGATACAACAACCACTAAAACAGTTATACAAAGAGATACACTCTAAAACACTGAAGAAAAGTAAAAAATAAAATTCTAAAAAATATTCAACTAACCCACGCAAATCCGGGAAAAATAAAAGGAGAAAGAAAGAGACAAAGCAAACAGAAAATAAAGTGGCAAACTTAGGTCTTAATATATCAATAATTACATTAAATTTTAATGGTCTAAATACACCAATTAAAAGACAGAGAGTGGTGAAGTGAATTTAAAAATATGACTCCTTCCAAAATTAATTAAATTTTTAAAAAGTTGAAAAGTGGGAAAAAAAGGAAAAGAGACCAGGTGTGGCAAGTAGAAATCAAATAACAAGATGATAGATTTAAATCTATATATCACTAATCACATTAAATGTAAATAACCTAAATAGCCTCATTAAAAAGCAGAGATTGCCAGATTGGATAAAAATGCAAGACCCAAGTAGATGCTGCCTATAAGAAATGAACATCAAATATAAAAACACATGTAAGTTAAAAGTAAAAGGATAGAAAAAATATACTATTCTAATACTATTCAAAAGAAAGCCAAAGAGGCTTTATTAATATCAGAAAAAGTAGATTTCACAGCAAGTATTATTAACAGTGATAAAGAATATCATTCATAATGATAAACGGGTCAATTCTTCATGAGGACATAACAATCCTAAATATTTAGGCTAAAATAAAAGAAACTAACCCAAAAGGTCTCTGTTCAGCCTGTTGCAAAGAAGGCATTTTTATTTTGGTTTTTCAGTAGGTGGCTTTTAAGCCTCTTGGGAACCTGCTTTTATATAACGTGTTAATAATGACTTTTTTTTCCTATTGATATTCATTCATCTTGCTACCCTCAGTCTTAGTCCCTGACAGCGTTAGTGATAGTTTCAGTGGTTTGCTCAGATTCCCCTGGGGCTCCACGGTTTTTGATCCAGGAGGATATGGGAGGAGGGGCCCTCTGGGTTGGGGGATGGGGGCTGTTGCCCATCGTTGCATTTTGCTTCCACTGCTAGTAATAATGAACTGTTGCTTCTTTCCTATCCTCACTTTTCTGCTGTCCCCACACCTCTGCTTTCTGCCCTGATGCCTGAGCACTGCTGCTTGCTGCATGGAGCTCACAGCTTTCCCAGGCAGGTCTGTTCAGGGAACTCTCTGCACCTTCTTCCATCCCTCCTCCTCCTACAGGGTGTTCTGGCCATGATAGGCAGCTTCTTTGTTTCTCTCAGTGTATCACCTTGCTCCCAGGGTTCTGACCTGTGGTAGCTCTTATGTACAGATCCCAGGCTCAGATGTGCTGGTGTGCAGTTTGGGTGTTGTTGTTGTTGTTGTTGTTGTTGCTGCTGTTGTTGTTGTTGTTGTTGTTGTTGTTGTTGTTGAGTTTTAGATGTTCAGCTTATTGTTGTTTCAAGGGTAGAGATCTGGGGATGTCTCTCACTGAGCCATGTTTCTGACATTAGTCCTATGCTGATTTTTGCCTTCACCTCTTGCAACTTGTTCCTGAGATGAACAATATATTCATTCTGTCTCTGTATTTCAACTAGCCATTCTCTGTTGTCGTTGAGTAGCTTTTAAAAAAGAGATTTTAAATCTATTTTCTTCCTTCCCTCCAGTTCTTGAGGCTGTAAAGTTCATGATCAAGGCACAAGCAGATTAAGTATCTGGCGAGGGTCCATTCTCTGGTTCACAGGTGGCTGTTTTCATGCTGCGGAAGGCTAAACTCTGTGTTTGTCTTTTATATACCCTTAATTGAATATCTCCTAATTTTTCTTTCAAAAAGTTAAATTAACTAATTATTTCCCCCTTCCATGCTGATTCCTAATTTGGTAACTATCAGTACATGCCCACCAACAGGTGTGCTTCTCCTATACCACTGGCATGCCCACAATGTCTGTGCAGAGGTGGTTTTGCCTGGCCCTCATTTTCAATATCATTGATATCTGCTGTAATAGTGCCCTTCTGAGGTCACACTGCCTCAAGGCCCTTGATCTTAAGTTAGGATTTAGGAGATATTTTTTGAACACAAGATACTTCATGTCTTGTTGAAAGGGGTAGCTTTATATAATCAGCTTAAACATTGTCACAGAAAGGAAAATGCCAAAAATGCCATGCTATGTGCCTTCACTAACAAAGGTCCTGGAACTCACATGGCTGATGTCTTATCACACCAGTGTCTTGACTTGTTAATTCTTCATTTATCTTTTTATTAAAATCTCCTTACACTAGAACTTAGGCATGAGTTCTTTGGAGCTGAACTGGAGGAGAGAGTCAGAGTAACTGACTCTGGTTTTTCAGATTTTTCCTCTTCTTTGAGATACTGGCCACTATCCTTGACCAAACTCTGCCATATGGCTCTTCTTCCTCATGGAAAGGCTTTCTTAAAAGGAAAATCAACCCCTCACATAAATAAATTTCTCTAACTGCCTCCTCAGCATTTCAAACAGGCCCAACCATGTATAAATCCCACAACTAAAACACAAAGCTTGGGCTCATCTTGCCAAGTCAAAGCAATTCTACCTGGACACTGCAATGATCAGTTGCAGTATTTGTAGCCTGTCTGATTATTCATCTTGATTATAGCAGCCCAGGGGAAGGTTGCTGTGGAGAAATAATCCTGTATTTCTTCTTCAAATCTTGTCAGGCATGAGTCAATATATGATGCCCACAACTGGGAGACATGTATAAATATGGCATAATTATTTGGAATTTTTTAATACAATGTGAAAAGCTTAATAAACAGACTTTACATTTTTTCCTGATGTTTAAAACATTATATTGTCTAAAATGATGATTTCAGCATCTTCAATTTGCAGTATTGTAAAAGATATGGTTTCACCTTCAATAAAGTCTATGCTCAAGTCAATCAAATTTCAAGTTAAAGAAGGAAAAATAATGAGTTTATGTTGGATCCACCCTGTCAGATTAGTGGGAACTGAGGACACTGAAGTCCAAGCTAACTTGTAGTGACCCAGGAGTCTGAGTTAGGCATGAGACGGTTTGGGCTGCTATAAAAAAAAAAATAATAATACCCCAGATTGAGTAGCTTGTAAACAACAGAAATTTATTTCCCATAGTTCTGAAGGCTGGAAGTCTGAGATCAGGGTGCCATCATGATTAGGTGAGGGCCTTCTTCTGGACTACAGACTTCTTGTACCTTCACATGGAAGAAGGGACAAGAGAACTCTGTCAGGTCTCTTTTATACTCTTTTATAAGGGTACTGATTTCATTCATGAAGGCTTCACCATTATGACCTAATCATCTCCTGCAGGCCCTGCCTCCTAATATCATTACCTTAGAGATTAGGTTTTCTACATATAAATTTTTGGGGGACACAAACATTTAGACCAGAGTATTGGATGACCCTTATCAAAACCTGACTATGCAGGAGTAAGAAAGTCCAGCTATCGGCCTGGAAATAGCACAAACTCTGAGGTATAACTTACTTAGCATCAGGCTGAATTCAAGACTTGGCCTAAAGTCACATTCTTGCTTTCTTTCTTACTGTTCCCATGCCATGTCTCCTCCTCTTTTACCAGGCTCTGCTAGAAACCCATCTTTCATAAAATACCTGCATCGGAATACTCCTTGCAGGGTCTGCTTCTGGGCAACTGATGGTGATAGCCAATTAGAAATCTACTACCTCTACTCAGGTAGAAACTTCAAGTAGCCAGGTTCTCTTCTTTGAAATGCCTCCACCCTAAAAAGAGAAAATAAATGTTATTTAAAAAGAAAAGTTGGATGGATGTTGAAATAACCAAATTACATTTTATTCCATTGCACATATGTTTAGAGTTGCTGAAAATCATATTTTTAACTAGATTAGCAGAGGAAGTGGAAGAAAAATGAGACTCGGTGCCTGTCCATTAATAAGTACATGTATACTAGCAACTGCTTGAAAGCAATCAACTTTGAATCAGGTTCAAATTGGTTGCTGCTAAGATGATAGAAGTGAAAATCACCCTCTGAGCCACTGTGCAAAATGTTCTACTTTCAGTGTGAGACATAATAAGAAAAAGAAAAAAAAAAAAAACTTTCCCTAACTTTTTCTTCTCCCTTTTAGAGTTGGCTTAAAAGACAAAATACTGTTCTAAGTAAATTCATAGATATATTATTAAAATTTATTTTTATTATATTTCAAACTCTGTGAAACAACATTTGACATAAATTGACTTCATGTTTCAGTGCACAGCAGGATTTGTTGTTCATTCTGACTTAATGTTATTCTGTAGCACGTATTGTTGCTATTGAGAAGCCAAATCAAGAAATCAAAATGGCAACACTAATTAACTTTGAGGCTTTTTCGAATCTCATGTTTTGGAAACGTCATAAATTTGGAACATCTTCTGAATTTGAAGATGTAACCAAACCCTTCCATCAGTGCTTGTTGGATGCATGTCAGCTTAGCATTAAGATTGTACGAAAGATGAGAAAGTTCCATTCTGATAAATCTCTTTGTTGTGGCCACTTTGGGAATCTCTCCATTTCATGGGGCAAACAATGCTCCCCGTTTCTGTGGGAACTGTTTCCTCTTAATGGCAACATTGATGTTTGTACAATGTTACTTCATCCCCTAGATATAAATGGAGGGCTTGGTGATCCAATCGGAATCTATTCCCTGATAATTTGGAATAGGAACAAAGAGAATCTAGCGTCAGTCTATGTTTATCTCTTAAAGGGAAGAGTTGTAAAAACTTTAGAGCAGGATTGTTATTGATTAATGTATTGGTTTCCCAGGGCTGGCACAAAAAGTACCCAAAACCGAGTAGCTTACAACAACAAAAATTTATTCTCTCATATTCTGGAGTCCAGAAGTCTGAAGTCAAGGCCATGTTCTCTTTTGATGGCTCTAGGGAGAATACTTCCTTGACACTTCTAGCTTCTTGTGTTCGCTGGCAATCTGTGGCATTCCTTGGCTTGTAGTTGTATCATTCCAGTCACATGGCCCTCTTATCTCTGTATGTCTTCCCTTTGTGTATGTCTGCCTATGTCCAAATTTCCACTTTTTTAATCTACCAGTAAATTGATTTTATTGATCAATATAAACATAAAATGTACTTCAACTATTCAACTAATTTTACAATGGACACATACGATTCACTTATGAACCTATGTAACTATTAATTTTAAAAATGATCTGCAAAAGGGTAGACACTTTTTCATTTTTCAGCACATTAACAAGAGCAAAATAATTTATTAGTCAAACAACCCAAAGGGCTATATAAAATTTTTCTTTGTAATATTTTTTAAATTTATGTATTTTAATTAGTTTAAAGTATACACTACACTGGTTAGACATCTATATAGTTCGTAAAATGATACCCGCAATTGCTCCCTCCCTCCCCTGACCCTCCACCTAGCCAACGTAGTAATGCTAACTGCATTCCCTATGCTGTGCTCCCCAACCTCGTGGCCATCCATCAGCTAATCTGTACTTCTTTAACCCTTCACCCCATTCTCCTAGCGCCCCAAATCCCCCTCCCTTCTGTCAGTCACCAAAGTGTCCACTATATTTGTGAGTCTGCTTTTGATTA
>JAQQSQ010001968.1:0-11616 GCA_028627145.1 Eidolon dupreanum
TGCCCCTAGAGAGGAAAATGAGGCATGCCTATGCAAAGTCACTTATAGTAGCCCTCCTTTATCCGTGGTTTCACTTTTCGTGGTTTGTTATCCATGGTCAGCCACAGTGCAAAAATATTAAATGGAAAATTCCAGAAATAAACAATTCATAAGTTATAAATTTCACACTGTTCTGAGTAGCATGATGAAATCACATGGCCTACTCCATTCCTGTCTCCACCATATCAATGCCTTATATACTACCTGTCTATTAGTCACTTAGTAGCCATCTAGGTAACAGATTGATTGTCACTGTATCACAGTGCTTGTGTTCAAGTCACCCCTACTTTATTTAATAACAGCCCCAAAGTAGTGATGCTGACAATTCAGATATGCTAAAGAGAAGCTGTAAAGTGCTTTATTTAAGTGAAAAAGGGATGAAAGTATAAGAAAAAAAAACACAATATATACTATATAGGGTTTGGAACTGTCCATAGTTTGGGACCTCCACTAGGGGTCTAGGAATGTACCCCCCACAGATAAGAGGTAACTACTGAATATCTCATTTAATACTCTGAATAACACTATATCATGGACATGATCATACCCTTTCAGGAGAGGAAAAAATTCAGGCTCATGGAACCTCAGCAACTTGCCCAAGGATATACCGCTAAGAAGTTGTAGAGCTGGGCTTTTGATTTCAGGCTGACTGCAGGGTCCATCTGCTTAGTCTGACCCTAAACTGCTTCAAAGCATCTTGCCAGGGCCCATCAGACATTCCTCTGGAAGACAGGAAAGGATCAGAGAGGTCGTTCCTTATGCAGCTTGGCCGTTTTAGGCCTTTGAGATTTGGCTTACTTGTTACTTCCTCTGTCAAGCATATTGACTCTTCCTTTTTCCCTCTTCTCCATCTCACATTCCCAGTACAGGCTTCCATCGCTCTATGCATCCCCCATCCACTCACCCAGTTCCCAGTTCCACTGATTTGCCTGAGTCTTCCCAGAGCCTAGTCCAGTGCCTGGCATATTGCAGGGGCTCAATAAATGTTTTTAAAAATGAGAGAGAAGAAAAGGCTCAGAGTTAGTGCTAAGTATTAGGAAAGAGAAACTCAGAGAATTCACACGTGACTCGTGAGATTCACATGCATTTTTTCTGCTCAGGAAGTAATATCTATGATAAACTATGGAGATAAATGTAAATGTGCCAATATTTCCAAGCCACACTAAACTCAACTCTAGTGTAAAAAAAAACAATTAATAGGTTGCCTGCCTCCTCCTCTCTCCTTCAGCCCATTTAGTCTTTATCCATAAACTATATTGTATGCATTATATAATACAGGTGTGTCTCATGTTACATGAATTTACAATGGACACTTTGTGATAATTTTGAAGAAAAGGAAAATAACTCAGGAACAAATACATCTTGCCAGAAATGGTTAGTTCTCTGTTCATGTAATCTATTTATCTAGTACCTTACAGTTTACAAGAGCCTCACATCATTGCCCTCTTACCCCATGAGGCGAGCCTAGGGCTACAGCCTCTGTTTACAGAGAAGGAAAATCAGTCACAGAAATTTTTAATGGCAGTCCTTACACCATCATGGTAAGACATACTATCAATTTAACCATAGGTTTTAAGGAAATAAGGAAACTCTACCTTATTCTGTATGCATGTTGCCTATAAGACACATCGCCATGTTTCTGAGACACTAAATTATGTGGGTTTGGAGGGAGGAACGTATACATGTATCTTAACACCAAAGAAATATAATAAGTAGCAAAACAATGACTTAACCCTATAGTCTGAGTCATTGTGTATATATAATTTTGTTTCTAAGCTACATTATAAAGCCCTGCAAGGCAGGACATTTTTCTACAATTTTTACATCTGTCTCTCGAAGGGCTTAATATTGTGGCTTCTGTACAATATACTCAGTTGAAGAATAAAAGAGCCTGCTTCCTCCAAAAACAAAAATTAAAACAAACTCTGATTTCTTATTCATACACTTCTGAGTGCTAAAAATCCCCAGGAAATATATTTGGAAACTCCCCAGAAGCAGCATTTTATCTTGTTTTTCGGTGAGATCTTGTTTGGTGACTAAGGATGGACTCATAAGTTTGCCTTTCTTAGTTCCTTCTTCCAATGTCATTGCTCTGGGAGACTAACAAAACTTTAGAAACCTAGAGATCTACAATCAGAAGTTATCTTTCAGGAGGAGTTCTAGAGAAACTTCAAGATGAAACTCTAGCAATTCAGAATTTAATTTAAAAATATTAGAAAAAGACTTTAACATGTTTGTATCACATAAACAGCCTATTTTTTGTTTATCGCTGCTGAACTTGCTAAGTTCGCAGTTTAGACAGCCTACATATAAAAATAAGAAAGCAGGAAATAAAGCAAAGAAAGCAAGACATAAAGAAAGAAAATCGTCACCTGGAACTGTGTGGAAATTAGTTTGCCTCCAATCAGAGTTATTTTTTGTACACGGGGTGGGGGGCGGGGGAGAAATCAACTTTTTATTTCAATCCTGGTAGAAATGGTTAAAAAAAAAAAGTTTTTTCAACTCTGTGAAGTAAAAGAAATTAGACTCAAGTGGCTGTAACTGAGCTTCCCATCGGATTATTGTGCAAGGTCTCCTTTATTCCCCCCACAGTGGATAATGCACGTTCATTGTGATTTATCTGGAGCCGGTTTCTTTTACACCCTCGGTCTGTATAAAGTCAAGCTGGGACCGGGGCTGAAGATTTTGGCAGCATCTGGGAGGCAGCATCCACAGTCCAGAGAGAATGAAACAGCTGGGAACATGAGCAATTGCGGGGGTCATTGACACTCCCAGCGGTATGAGCCCCACTTTTTGCCTCCCAACACAGACCAGGAGCCATTAAAAACGGGGACGGACAGCATTATCGATCTACCTTGGAAATTCCCCCCAAGACTGTGTGTGTTGCTTCGTTCTTGATTTTAATTTCTCATGTGTGTTTCTTACCTAGAATGATCGTGGCTCGGGCCACGGCAGGACAGTGAACATTTGGCCAGCTCAGTTCGGTCACCTGGCAAAGACCAGATTCAGAGAAGCAATGGTGATGAGGGCCTTTGTCCTGCTGGTCATCTTTGTGGAAGCCTCTTCGAAATCATGCACTCCAAACAAAGCAGGTATGCCTTGGTGCTAGTCCCTTTTCCTGGAAAGAAACGTTTCCTGAAGCTTCCCTTTGCAAAGCTCAGAGCTCTGTGCTGATATTGTTATAAAAATGAATAATGCAGCCAAGTAGAACCATTTAAGCCTCACCCCCCGCCCCCTGCCAACACCCCCAGTGCCAACCGGACTTTTCCCACAAGAAGTAAAAATGTTTTAGATAAATTTAGACATTTTTACACTTAGAGAATGCTACATAGATGGATAAATAGAAAATCTCCACATATTTTTCTACTTTCTACTTGACTATTGCATTTTTGTCCTGTGCTATGAATTACTGTTTCACAGCATTGTACAAGAAATGAAGACACTTCTTATTTTGTTATATGCTCATTTTTATGGGATTAAAAAAAATTTATATATGCAATTATATATGAGAGATATATATTATCTATGAGATATAATATATAATAACATATATATATATATATATATTTTAAATCTATCCAGTCTGGCTTCACAGATCTATTCCTTAACGGAGATACGTAATTTTCAATACATATTTAGTACAGATATTCCACAGATGCAGCAAAAACTATAAAAGCAGAATTTCATTGACAGATTTGGTGAAAACTTTTATCACAGCTCATGAAGAATAGTGGGGAAAGTGTTTTTAACCAATTGTTTTGCACGTTCAGGTGTGGCTGGAACCGCTATTGTTTATGTAGATTAGTAGGATGACCGACCATATCTGATTTGCAACCATGTGTATCATCTTTCCAGATGTCATTCTTGTGTTTTGTTATCCCAAAACCATCATCACCAAAATCCCCGAGTGTCCCTATGGATGGGAAGTACACCAGCTGGCACTCGGGGGGCTGTGTTACAATGGGGTCCATGAAGGAGGTTACTACCAATTTGTAATCCCAGATTTGTCACCTAAAAACAAGTCCTATTGTGGAACTCAGTCTGAGGTAAGTCCAGGCCATACGATGAGGAGTCACTAAAATGAGACAACTGGGCCCCCAAAATCAGACATCTGCTGTTCACCTGTCAAAAGATGCAGAATTCACCAATTTCCTTTTAAGAGTCGATCCTGACTCATATTCCTGGGATGTTCGTGTTATTTCAATTCTTCTCTTCTGCCTACCAGTTTCAGTGACTGTTTGGATTTGAATTTTGTTCTCTTAATGTGTTGCTGGAGGTAGCCAGGTCCCCTTCTGTGAGTAGAGCAACATGCATTCCTCACCTCTACCTTGCTTTGAGTTCTGAGCATGTCTCACAAGCTGCCACCCTTCCTGGGTGGGATGGGAGGGACATCCTCTGCCTGAGACTTTAAAGTGGTGATACATTGCATTTGGAAGGGCATTTTAAGTGAGTGACCAAAGCATAACACGATTCATAACTGGGTCTTGTGAAATACCCAGGAAAGGCAGTCAGAATTAAAAAGAACCACAGATAAACTCTTACCAATATCCTACATGGCAGAGGAGAAATCTGAGACCTCCTAATGAAGTCACTAGATCGGAGGCGCAGAACCAGTAGGAATGCAATCCTGAAGGGAGGCTGCTCCACCGCTGATGTCCAGTATCCCTACCGCCTGGACTGCAGAAGACTTGACAGCAATTGCGTCTCAGAAAATGGGACCAAAGAGCTCATAAGACCCCATGAGGACTCAGTGATTAAGTGGAAAGAGCCACAGGCATGATTAACAAAAACGTCATGTCCTCGAGTTCCCTGGTAAGGTGAACTAGAAATTATCTGCGTTGTCTCAGGCAGGTGGACATTCAAGATTCCTCTTGACTCTAATATCCTGTGATTTCAGCATTCAGCAAGTCAGAGGAAAGCTTCTCAGGAATCGTGCTCATGACTAGAAGAAGGATAGAGTGAATAATTAGACAATAATGTTTTAGAAATGAGGGAATTCTAGAAATCACTCTAAGTGGGTTAAAGTATTCACATAAGATCACGTGGGCAGATGAAATGGGTAAAAAATTGATGTTGGGAAAGAAAGATTCCTGAGTCAGTTCTTTTTGGCCAGAAGCCTAGTGGGTAAATGAATTTCTTTTAAGTGTACAACAGTCAACTCAGATTATTTTAAACAATCTTAAGTGAACAGACTCCGGGACTCTTTACAAAAATGATCACCCCACCAGACAAAAAGCGTGGGTGCTACTCTCAATGGCAGACATTCGTGTCTCCCCACGGGGCATTTTTCAGAGCCATCTTTAATTACTTTTCCCAGAATCCTTATTCTCATCATGGGGGTACAGGGCTACCCTAATGCCTTCTTCCTTTCTCCAGTACAAGCCCCCCATCTACCACTTCTACAGCCACATCGTCTCCAATGACAGCACAGTGATCATAAAGAACCAGCCCGTGAACTACTCCTTCTCCTGCACCTACCACTCCACCTACTTGGTGAACCAGGCTGCCTTTGACCAGAGGTAAGTTGCTCTGAGAGTGGAAGACAGGATGCTCTGTGTGTGTTCTACAGTCCCTGTCAATCAGGCATGTTTCAGTCCTTATGCAAAATTCTCTCCCCTTTCCAGAGTGGCAACTGTCCATGTGAAGAATGGGAGCATGGGCACATTTGAAAGCCAATTGTCTCTCAACTTCTACACTGTAAGTGGTATCTTCTGGTTCCCATCACTGCCCTGTGGCCTTTCCAGGAAATGAATGCGTTGGACATGATGGGTTGCTTCCTTGGGATTTGCTCTTGTATAAGCTCTATGTAGAACCCCACTCTTGAATTCAAGTTGAGACGTAAGTTTTGGTCTAGCTTTAAACCTCTTTAAAAGCTAAACACAGAAAGCTAGATTTATAAATGGGATAGAAGAGCTGAAAATACCACCAAAAAAAAAAAAAAAAAGATCAGCCTTCCTACTCTTTAGATGAAAAAACTGAGGCAAGAGAAATCCTGAGCTGCCAAAGGTCAATAGACAGTAAGACAGCCAATGTCTCTTTATCAAGATTAGTTGCTACTACAACACATTCTAGAGATTTATAGTAGGATGTAGCTCTTGTTAGAACATTTGCACAGAGTAGCAAGCTTCCTAAGACAGGGCCAAGGAGAGAGGTTGGGTTTGATCTCTGCTACCTAGTTCTCTGGTCGCCAAGCCCATCACTTAGCAAGCTTCCCCCACCACCACCCTGTTTAATTTGGACACACTGCTTATGTTGACATCCAGGTTAAAGGCACATTTTGGTTTCTCTCAAAATAAAGTGCTCCAGAGAAATGAAAAATACCATGGCCTTTAGCCCAGCTGCCATCCTGTGCAGAAGGTAGAAGGGGAGCTTTGTTTTTTAAACCCGCAGCTTCCAATGAGGAGAAATACGCATAGCGCACTAGCCAAGCTGGCTGGAGGAAGACGCAAGCAGAAATAGAAACCTTTACATAGAACATTAGAACTAGAATTTATCCGTAGAGGCCATCATGTCCAACCCTTTCATTTCATAAAGAAAACATCTATATTACCTGGAGCGCCACTAACTTGGTACTCTTTAAACTTGTTTTATTGGGTCCCTGGAAGCTATTGACCCTGCTGGACTCAGAAGGTGAGAGCTAGAAGGGACTTCAGAATCTCCTAGTCCATTTTACAGCCCAGGAGGAGGAAGCAGTCTGCCCCAGATCCCACAGGTAGTTCAGAGCAGTGCCCAGTCTGAGACACAGTTCTCCTAACCCTGTTCTCTGAGGCAGACTTACTATGAAGGGAATGAAGCTAAAGTTTCACCACCCCTCACTTGCACAGGCCCCTATGTCTAATTTTGTATTCAAAAGTTTGATTCTTTTCATTAAAGAGGGCTCTCCAAATTACATAAACTTTAAGGTCCCACAAAACCTAGATCTTCAAGGTTCCACAAAACCCTGCCACATCCCACTAGAGGTTAACTCCTGAAAAACAAGGAATCCCATGTGGCCCCTGGATGTGTAATCAGGAATGGTAACACAGGGTGAACTGCCAGGGAGATGAAGGGGTGGCGAAACCACTGTAGAAACTGATGAAGCGTGTCCAGAGAGAAAAACAGGCTTCATGTATTGACAACAGTCTCAGGGGACATCCTGGTGACAGGCTGTCTTTACTACTGTGTCCCCATCCAGAAGAACATGACTGTTACTTTAATTAGATAAAATTACGGATATGAACCTATGAAGATTTTTACGACAGTTGGAACTGGAGAGGCACCAGGATTGTCGAAAATCATCATCCACCGTCAGCCATGTTGGGCTAAGTTTCAGACATAAATATCAAATTTTAGAACTAGAAAAAGCCTGTTCTTTTTTAAGAGGAAGAAAAATATATATAAGGCATACCCTCAGCATCACCCAGACCATCCTCTGGGCTGGACAGACAGACTTAACAGGATGCCCCCTTAAACTGTTCTAGAAATGAGGCTGAGACCTATCTCCCCAGGGAACTACCAAGACCCTTACAGGACAATCAGACTCAGCAAAGACAGGGCTCTGATGTTGCGATAGAGAATTTATACTGATTAAAATTCCCACCGTCGGCTTGGTTTCCTAAGCCTGACCCACATGGTTGGTATTTTTCTTCTCTTCCTTCTTCTGCTTTGAGAGCATTCTTGTGTGTTTCTGAAGCAACAGTTGCTCCCTGCATATATTTCCATCAAATTACCAGCAACTGAGCTGTGCCCTAGATTGTACAATGACATCAACACACTGCTGATGGCTTAGGATTCTGAGAACTCCAAATGCTGGGCTCTAAAACCACCAGTTCTACTTAGGAAGCTTCTTCTCTTCTCTCCCTGTTCCTTCCCACTCTTGTAATGGCCCATGGTTGAACGTATTTGTGTCAAAAAGTTATTTTGCCTCCCAATCCAAAATAAAAGTAGGCAGTCAGTTTGCAGGAGTAGCCTAGCACTGTGGTAAGAAAATAGGCCCCGACATCAGACAACTAGTTCCGCCATTCACTAACTGTGTGACCTTGGGCAAGTTAGTTAATCTCTCTGGGCCTCCACCTACACATTTGTTAGATGGAGATAATAATAGCACTTACTCCATGCATTTATTATGAAGATTAAATGAAATAATCCTTATGAAGCACTAACCACAGTGCCTGGCACAAGGTAAGTACTGTGAAAGTAGCTATTCTCATTATGTTAGCCTTTGACCCCATTTAAAGTGGAAACTCTGAGAGCTCCTAGCACTAGCACTGTTGTCTTTATAGAATTGAACATCAATGTCCATATGGGATTAGGTTGATTTATACTCAGTTAAAATAGTACTGACCATTACTCGTGGCTAAAGATAAATGAAAAAGCTTGGGATGAAACAAATGTAAGCAATAGAGGCCAAAATTTAGACTTCCAGAGCCAGAACAAACTTCAGAATTGATCAACCTTGACCTTCCATACAAACTTTAAAACCCAACTGCAAGACTGCTGAGGGACAGGCTCCCCACCTCTTCCAAGGACGGTGGCAATTTTGGCCTTCCCATTTTAGATGAGTATATGATAGCTGACATCTTGAACTCCGGCCCATTGGTCCTGGTTCTGTCTTCTAAAATAATACTGTGTAATGATGTTGCTGACAGTCCTTCACCTATCTCAAGCTTGTCTTTCCCACACAAAACATCCTCCAACTGCTAGTGGTCCATTTGCCATCCCAGTTACTCTGCTCTGAGTACGACCCACTTAGTCCATGCCCCGACCAAAAAGCAGAGCTCAGAATTGAAATGTTATATTCTAGATCGTGTCAGACCAATGCAGGGCATAGTGAGTCAGAGGTGACCTTCTAAGTTCTAGAAGGTTCTAGGGACATATTCTAGAATAAGATTAGCTTTGGGCAGTTTTCTTTCACCACTGTCTCACAGTGAGCTTGTGAACAGAAGCAGCTCCCAGATCTTGCCCACATGACCTGCTGTTAATTTAGATATACCAGTCCTTACATGTGTTACTAGCTAGTTGTGACTCAGTCAGGTGAAGGGCCTAGATGGCATGATTTTTCAAGGTGCTCTTTCATCCTGTTCAATGAATGAGTAGTTTATGTGGTGTTTCTGGGTTTCCAAGAATGCCAAAACAGACTCTAAGTTACCATAGGGTGAAGCTATCCGGAAATAGGTCCCTAATTTTCATATTATAAAGAAAGTAGGGGATAGCATGCTGGGGATTGCCTTAGCTGTAGGATGAGAAGTGAAGAAACTGACCATTGAAAGCGTTTTGCTTCAGAAATTGAATTAACAGTGTAGATTCTGTTCTCCACTTTGAAACAGAATCGGGCAGTTTCCTCTGGGAGTAGAAGCATTATTCCAATATTTCGATATTCTGCTGGCTGGTCCCTGGGAGATGGGGCTGGGAGAAGCACCTCTGACTAGGTTGGAGACTACATTATGGTCCCCAGGCTAGGTCCAACACTTGGAAACAGTCTCCTGAAATATGACAAATCTCAGAAAATAATAGGGAACATTTAAAAACCACTTCAACCTGCTAGTAAATCACTTGGAATTAAGAGCATTTTTGTTTCATTATTGCAACCATTTAAATGGTGCAGACATATGGGAGGAAAACATCTGACTTCCATTTTAACTAGATATCCTTGCTACAGTATTTACCTATTGCAGTTCTGCAAATCTCCAAGTCCATGATCCTTAATCTTTTAACTAGTATCCTGGTTTAAGCTTTATGCTTCTATTACATCAAACTACCATCATAAAAAAAAATTTGTGTAAGATAGAAGGCAAAGGTTATTCCCTTTGTGTAAATGGGGAAACTGAGGCCCTAAAGGCTGACCGTGTGTCCCGTGTTAGTGGCGGGACCTAGGATTCACTCACTCAGGGTCCTTGTTCTTCCGTCATGATGCTTTGGTCTCTGGAAGCTAAACTCGGAGAGTAGATAAAGGTTACTACTAGAGTTGAATGAACCCAAGACACAAAGAATGGAGAAATCAGCCTTCTTTGGGTAAGTCAACTGGAAACACTGCTATTATTCCTAATAACTCATCCAGAATTGCCTGATGAAAATGACAGCCAAAGACCACACACGCCAGGCCAGTGAACAAAGGCTGCTGGTTCTGGACTCAAGTTGTGGCCATGATCCTCTATTGCACTTAGAGTTGAAACCACAGTCTTCTGGATCCACCTCCATGCTCTCTCTAAGTTCGTCTCCTGCCCCTACTCCCTTCCTCCCCACCACTTTCCCCCTTGACTCAGTCATGCTCCAGCACATTGGTCTCCTTACTGTCCTGCCAGCCACACCCTCACTCCAGGGCCTCCGCCTTGGCTGAAACACTCTTCCTTAGATACCTGCATGCACGATAGAAGGGTTTCTTGGTATCAGTACTTAGCCTGGAAGCACAGGCCTCGTCAGCTCCCTCAAGTCTTGGTTCAAATGTCACATCCTCAATGACTCCTCTCCACCTACTCTATTTATAATTGCAGTTTACCGCTCCTTGGACTCCCAATCCACCTTACCCTGCTCTAATTTTCTATAGTTTTTCTATATAATGCACTATAGTCTATTCTAATATACTATGTAGTTTACTTACTTATTGCCTATCATCTGTCTCCTCTGCTAGAATATTTGGTGGTTAGAGACAGAGATCTTTACTTTGTTCCTTGGTAATCTCAAAAGACAGAACATCCTGACATAGAAACTAGCCCAATAGAGAGAACAGTGCCTGCCACATAGTAGGTGATCAGTGAGTTGTTGTTATTGTCATATTTGTTAACTGAGACTTGGATCATAATCTTTCCAACCCAGACTGGAAACTGCTCAGACACATAGTAGAGGAGCAAGTACAAAGTGGGGTCAGATGTGTTTGGTCACCCATGCCTCTGATTAATTCAGGAAAGCACAGTGCCTCAGCATTCCTGGACTCCACTTTTCTTTCCCCTCATCAGCCAAGTCTTATTCCTCTTTGGCACAAATGAGACATATAGTACGTGTCTCTTTGTGACCAGCAAACCCAGACGTGTGATGTCCTATCCCTTCTAAGATGGCACCAGCCTCCTAAGTGGCTGAGCATCTCTGATCCTGGAGGTTTCTCACTGTGGTCTCGTGTGCCTGTGCCTTTTGCATTGATTCCCACCCCCACCCCATCCCAATTCATCTGCTCCTGTCCATCCCAATTGCTCAGTCTGAGAGGTCATAATGCCTAGTATCAATTTCCTTCCAAAGAACGCCAAGTTCTCCATTAAGAAAGAAGCCCCTTTTGTTCTGGAGACATCCGAAATTGGTTCAGACCTGTTTGCAGGAGTAGAAGCCAAAGGGTTAAGCATTAGGTAAGTAGATTTACTTTGAGTTTATATATTTAAATACAAAGTGAAGGGGGAAAGATCAGCAAGAGACTTTTTAATCACCAGATGTTTCTAGGCATACAACACTCTGGGCTCAAAGTGATACCTTTTTTTTTTTTTTTTCCTTCATCCAGGTTTAAAGTGGTTTTGAACAGTTGTTGGGCCACACCTTCAGCTGATTTCATGTATCCCTTGCAGTGGCAGCTGATCAACAAGGGGTAGGTACTACTCTCTGGAGCCCAGGGCTGAC